>CAJUYI010001996.1:0-38941 GCA_910591695.1 Galerucella pusilla
AACCATCATGTAGTCGTACAGTCCGGATCTGCAAAAAATACAGATGGAAAACTTGGTAGCGGCATGTTTTTGTTTTATTCGACCCTTCGGACATTATAACCCAATTTACCGTTAGGTTTCTTTTAGGTTGCGGTCTCGCTCGATCGCTGAAGTTGATATCAGCTTTCCCAGAGAACTTTTATACAAGTGACGTGGAGCAAAAAGTTATTTGAGGATCAAGATATACGAGGATCAGTTTAGTTGGATTAGGAGTAACCTGACCGTTATTAATTTATTTTGATAAATATATCGGTAGCAGCGTTTTCAAGAGAGAATTTCAGAGAAGCTGATTCTTCAATATATCTTTTCTTTATGCTCTCCCGAACAGCGAGCTGCGACCTGGTGATTCTGGTTTCAAAATCCTTAACTGAAAATCATGTAGTAACCATCTCTACATTTTGTTTATTAACACATAACCACAGATTATAATCTGTGACATAACTACCAATCTTTAAAAATTTGTATTAATATTATTTTGAGGTGAATTTGGAGCATATTTATCATGTTCACCAGCATGAAAATAATGAAATTATTTCAATGTTTGAGTGCTAATTTGTAAGCTTCCATAATATATGAAATCCAGTAACTCGTTCATTAACCCAATTGAGGTAACGTCCAGCTAAGTTACTGTTACCAATTTGAAAAGGGTGTCGGTAAATAATCTGTTAATTGGGTTTCATTTAAAGCTCGAAAATACAAAATTCAATCAGCGGCAAAACGAGAACATAACAGAACACACATTTTACGAACAAAAACAATACGATAGTAGATGGGCTAAGAGAGATCAACGATAACTATAGAGAAAACAGTGCGTTAGAGAGACAGAGTGATGGAGGCAATGTGTGTGAGGAAGCGCGCACGGAAGACAGAGGCCGCCATTTTTAGTCCGCGCGTTAATTTAATAATGGGTACCGTAACCTATAGCTAGAAAAAATCATACTACATGTTGTCGGTCAGTTTGATGCGACTTGGAAATTCAAAGTTGAACTAATTTTTAAGTTACGTAAACTGTTTATTTTAAATTTATAATTATTCCCATGTCAGTGAATCATTACAATTTTATGCGCTCGTATTTAAACTCCTGTAATATGCATAAGAGTAATAATAATAATAATAATAATTCATAATTGCATAATTTTGCAATTGATTGCCGATATATAATACATATGGTCAAAGTATTTATGATAAAATCAGCAAATTACGGAAAGTGATTTATCGACGATAATTAAAATCTGCAACTTCAATAAGGGCAATAATTGTGATAAATAATTACTACAGCTTTGGCTATGCTTATATATTGATATTTTAATTTCTAATTACTTCACTGTTCATTTGAAGGTTATTTGCAATATTAATAATCATTAATATTACCAAAATCCATCACTAGCCGCAAGAAAAACGAAAAGATATGCCAACTTCCACATCTCGCTTTCGAGAGAAAAACAAAAACACGCAAAAACACCTACCTGGGCGAGATTTACTCACAGTCTCAACTGGGAAACCGACTTTCATGAGACTCTAAGCAGGGTTAAAAATCGGGTCAATATTCTCAAGGCGGCGTCCGGAAAATTTGGTGGGACACACAAAGATATTCGTACAAGGTGAGGTGATTAGGCAGGTCTTTACTGGTTTCCATTTTTTTTAGCCTTGGGCTTCAACTCAATAGAATTATGAGGATATAAAAAAAGTTTATCTACGACCACCTTCGAAATTAGTGATTTACGAAACAAAAAAAATGTGTGAAATCATACATTATACATACGAGTGCGTAAATGAACAACGCTTTTTATATGGGATTTTCATATATAATGGAAATTTTATCGGCAAAATTTTTCGATTGTCATGAAATTTTGTTGCTTGGCAATTTTGCGAATGACATTTTTAACAAAACCACGAGCCGCCACGAGGCGAGTGGTTTTGGATTAGCAAAATTACCTAAAAGCAACAAACTTGAATACGACAAGAGAAAAATTTTACCTTACAAAATTTTTAATTGAGTGGTATTCAACATGGCTATTTCACGAGAGAAAAACTAAAAAATCATATGCTTAAACGTTTTATTTATTGCAAACTTCAATTATACAAAGCCAAAAAAATAATAACATTATAAAAAAAATTACTTATTTATGTAAAAAGTACAATCATTATAATTATTGTACGTTATAAGATTATTTTGGGGATTGTTTTGCATCATAACCTGTGATGAATTTAAGTTAGAAAGTGAGAATTCCTTTTCTTTATTTTTATTTTCTCGAAGGTTCTCTATAAGCGGGAAATGGTGTTCTTCATTTAATTGTAAATATGGTTTCAAAGAATGGGCAAAAGAATGTCCTGTAAGCTTAATTACTTCTGTTCACCAACTCCTTCTTTTGCCAATGCAGATATTGCAGAAGCTCTATGTGAATGATGGTTATTTTTATTTTTTTTGTGTCTGTGTTTTTTGTATTAATTCCCAATGGTGAATTTTTGTACCATATTCCTTTCTCCCAATTTGGATGTACTGTTAAAAATAATCTTGTTGTTGTTAGATAAGGATTGGATTCTCTTTTTTCAATAATTTTAAAAAAAAAGGAACGGGACACAAATTGTTGTTAGCATTATTTCTTACCAGCCACTTACTGCCAGATAAAGCTTTTGATCCTCCTTGTGTCGTTTTGGAAAAGATTGGACTATATTCTACCCTGCCAGTATAATTACCTTTATTATCATATTCTTTTTAAAGTAATTAATATCACAATTAGCAGCCTCATTCCCACGCCATGCTAATTCGAACGAACATAAATGAAAAAACTTTTATTGTATTGTATTGTTCTGGTTAAGGACCCATTTGAACATGAGTTTCCCATCTCGGCACGAAAAAAAGGGCTAGAGTACCCAAAAAAAATTTTCCCAAAAGAGGATCTGGAGGAGAGACTGTGAAGCCTGATTAGAGCTATTGATCTCTTCAATTCGGCTGAGGTACCGAGTTTTCGAAGCCGAACCAATCAATCCATCCGGGATGGATCAGACCATCGTGAGGGCTATCGAATAAATCTTTCTCGTCCAATCCAATGTCTAGGAAATCATTCAATTGAGTAAACACTGATAAACCGTTAAAATAAAATGTGGATGTGTCTCATCCTGTTGGAAAATTGATTGATTTTCAAAGAAAGTTGAATCAGATCCACTCTGTATAAAAAGCTGATATTTATTTGGTGAAAATTTCCCATTAGACTGCAATACTTTTCATTAAAAACCCTCAATCAAAAATATGAATCAAAATACAGGTTTATTTATTCATAAAAATGAGTTAAAAGCATTATAAGCACACGTATATCAATATATTTGGTCAAGCGATGGTTACCATCAAAAATATTATTGGTCAACTTTGAACATTTTTATTTATTCGTAATAATGTATACCATCATTCTCTATTTTTTGTTTATTACATTACACATGCATTAATCGATCTATATACGTTTGTGTACTCACCGTTCCGAAAGATAATATTTGCTTTGGAAAACTGCTACTCACCTGAAAATAACGTACATACATGTTAAAAAATAAATATTGAACAGCAAAATATATACTATACAATGCGTCTAAGGTAATTCAAAATATTGTGATGGAAGGATTATTCAATTTTTTTGTACCGAATATCTATAGTTTTATTGCATTAGAAATTATTGGGTTGTATCTCATGAACCGTTATAGTTAAATAGTTGAAGTTTTCGAAGATGATGTATTTTGTTGCTGCTATAACAACAAATACAAAAGTCTGATGTTTTCATTGGACATCGTGAATTGTTAATCGATTTATCACTGCATTTGTCACGAACTCCATCCAATAATAGCCGACGTTTTTTACTAGAATTTCATATAACTAATCCCAAAAAAAATCACATTGAAAAAGTTCAAGTCCGACTTTATTTCTTCAATGAGTTCTCACATCCATTGCAAAGTAAATGAAGTGCGGTTCGATTTCGGAGCAATAGCTTGTAAAATGCGAGCTTTAAAAAGACTGAAGCATCCTTGATGAAGCTTTAGAATAAATGAGCTTTAATAAAATGGCTCAAGGTGGCTTCGACATAAAGTGTACCGATCGTGACAAGACTTATCAATAGCTACATTGTGTTTTCACTTCCTTTTTGATTTAGACTTTGATCTATACGTTCTCTTTATACCTATATCTCGTTCAGTCACCTTCAAAAGAGCGCGATATCATTGTTTAAGTTGAATCCACTGGAAAGATATCGAAATTTGGTTATCAGGAAGGTTTTATTAAATGAGAAACTCAACAGCGTAACATTTTTTGAGAGTTTTACGTTTATTTGTAGCTTAATCTATTAATATGATGAACATTTTTGCACCTAGCATTGACAAGTTTGACATATCATGAGCTGTATTCAAAACATTAAAAGAAAAAGGAGGAACGTTTAGCGTTGTAGTGATTTAACCAACTTTCGACGGAAGTCGCCATATTTATTAGTGAAATTAGTGATCAATTCTTGTGTCATAGATAACCTCAATATACTGAAATGTGTCAAATTGAAAAGCCACGTTGAAAAAATAGCGATTTTCATTATTAGAAATATTATTTATGAGTATAAGTATAAATTTAAGTTGATATTGAGTATGGAGTTGTACAATGAGTTTAGTTTGTAATTATAGTAGATTTTGGTACATTCGTAATGATACACGTAACACTTAAAACTAAAAAAAAAACTAATAACTCAAAGGTGCGACTTCTTGCCTTCTTGCTCATGGAAGAGAACATATGCCTCCCCACTGACTAAAGATTCCGACGATATTAATGACACCCTTGAATCACTATATTCGTGCCACTGTCCCGTGTAGGGATGTCGGCAATATGCCGTGTAGTGACCTCTGTAAGTGGTTCCACTGTGATTTGATATAGAGTAGAGGTTCTAGCTACAGGGTGCCACATTATCAGCCGCGTAATGGCTCATATCAAGCCCTTCTATTGGAAAATTTATTGCAACATTAAGTTTTCTCAATCTTTTTGTTGGCGAAAAGCGCTTCAGGTGGATTACCAATATTTTCGGAAATTTATGAATTGAGAATGATTTAGTGCATCGTCTTCGTTCCCTACATTTCGAACATGTTAAAAGGCATCGAAGGTAACTGAACAATGACCACAGTGTGTACACTTGAGTGTTGATTTTAATTGACCGACAAAGTTATCTACAATCTTGGAGTTATCAATTCTCGGATATCTTAACCAAGATTCTTGCGCTTTCTCACTATCACTGAGTTTTTCATCAATTTCTGTTAATATGGGCTTTGGTTTTGCATGTACCCTGTTGACATCTTCGTGAAGTCCTTCTTATAGGTAACGAAGAAACTCCTGCGCATCTTGTTGAGCGTATCCCATGAACCTTGGAGCAAATCGCTGAATCTGACTTTTCAATGATACTGTATTAACCAATCTGTCTGAACCGACTTCAGACCAAAGCTCTTTAATAACTTCTGCAAATGCTTTGATAGTGTTCCTTTCATGCTGGATATGCTTGTGTTAATATCTCTCATGTTATAAAATTTTTTAATGTACCAAAAGCTGGTATCAATTATTCTCTAACAACAAAAAGTACCACCTTAAAAAAAGTTTTTTGTTTCCCCTAATTAAATAATTTGATGTACGCCTCTGGTTTGTTTACGGCCATATTCCGAAGCCATTTTGGTCGATGATTCTCTACACTGTTATTTTCTCTCCTCTCTTTTTTACCTCGTTGTTTTATACAGAGTGTTTTTACATTTATGCGAAAAAATACATTCAAATGTTTCACCAAAATAACTCACTTTTATAAAGTTTCTGCTAAATTATACTAATTCAAAGATAAAATTGTCTCACAAACTCCATCTGCTGGAATGTTACGTTAGCCTGTATGTCGTCGTTTCGCCGAGACAGATGCATTTACATTCCAAACCATCAGGGCACCTCATGATCCAGTTGATATTACCGTGATTTGTGAGTGAAATGGAGTGAATAACCACACGTCGAGGGATGTCAGATGTACGGCAAATATCATTTTGTATAAAATTTAATCTGCCAACTATTTACACAAATATATATGCGACACAGATGTGCTATTTTCTCAAGTTTACAGCCAAAGTTAGCACATATTTGTTAATGATACTAGTGATTGATCTTGAATTAAATATGATAGTGCTCTCAGCCTCAAATCTTCCAACTCGTATGATAGCGTAGCTGCTATATCACCTTTATTCCTACTGAATTCGTTTTCGCATGGGTTTTAAAATACAGAAAAACTTTAAGCTATATTTCACAAACTTCCGAAAACCCTAGACGCTATTTATCTTTATGGGCCTAGCGAACGTCAATTTCCAGATACATCACTCTTGTGCAATGAAAAATTTTGAAGGTTGGTATATCATTCAGAACACTTTGTTTCAATTTTATGCACAACTCTGCCAGAATTTGATTGATCCTAATGATACGCTTAGAATTGAAAATACACTACTATAATGAAATCGTAATATTTGGATGAAACATGCTCGAAACCTGGAAACAACAAGCCAACACTGAATATACTGCAATATAGCCATAACAATAACTAATGCACACTATCTGGAGTTCTCGTAAAGTAATCCTTGACTCTTTAAATCACTAGATTATGTAGGTACTAATTAGTTTAGTAAACTCATACGTACATCCCCAGCAAACAAAGCACTAGTACACTTATAAACATACCGCCGCTGGATATTGTGTAATCTCATTGATTGACGAGGTATTCGCAGTGCTCGTTAGCAATTTATATGAAGGAGAAACAGACATTGATTGTTGTGAAGGTTATAAGGCTGGGCAGTAGTAAACAAAGAAAGCTTCTAAATTATAATTATGTAAATATTTTGTAACTTTATATATACAGATTGCGAAAAATCTATTAAAGTCATACCATTTACAAGGAAAATATGAGAAAAACTACTTGGAAGAGAGAGAAGAATAAGTGTGGGCGCAGTTAGTGATGGGCGTATTTAATTCTAGAGGGTCGAAGAATGTTCATCGCCCACCCCATTTTACACAAAATATCATTTGTACAAATTAATCTGCGCTTCTGGCAACAGCGGTTAAAATAGACTTCGCAATCTGTAAATAAAAAACAAAAACTGGCAGATAGTTACGACTGACTGACTGAAAAAATAAATATATGGAAAAAATCATCAATGTTTACGTGGGAAATATTTTAACGCTTTGAGCCAGTAGGTAGTTAGAGTTAATATTGAGAGCTCAAATTTTCAGGGGACTCTTTTTTTGGACATTTCCAGCAAGTCGGGAGCGAAATTTAAATATAAATAGGTGAACCTATGTGAAATGTCGGCAAATAGGGGTAATTAGTGTCAGAGAGTCTCATTTTTGCCATCACCAGTCTGTTTATTGACCATCGTGCTTTCACTCCATTTACACCAATGAGTTTCCTGTATTGAATTACAATTAATTGTTAAAACCGAAAATAATACTGTTTGGCTACCACCTTTTTCAGAACATATTCGAAATAAATGGAGATTGGAACTAAAAACCTGTTGCACGATGATCGCACATTCGCTCAAGGTGAGCAAAGTGTGTAGGGCCAAATATTACAGAATAAAAATATAAGATGTTTCACTCCAGGGCGGTTTGATTCAAGTTGCTGTCCCAAACGGACGCCACTCTCATAAATTATGTTTACGATTCGCTTTTGTTGTCAATAACGAGACCGGTAGATACCAGATAAGTTCGAAAAGCTTATTTTATTTTAAGGGGTAATTAGAGAAATATATATTTAAATTTTAAATTGATAGGATTCTTTATAGGTTTATTTCGGAAAATGTTCGGGATATGATTTTAAAGAGGTGAGTAAAAAATAAACTTGAATTTTTAAAATGAATCAATTCACAGTTTTGGAGTTTGGTTTATGTGTTAAATTTAATCTATTGTTTTTCAAATCTTTCAATATACATTTGAGAGTAAAATATATACGGACTCTGGTATAGAGACTGGCATAATATTTGAAAGGAAATTGATTACATGGATGATGAAAAAAAAATTAGTAAATTCGTTCAAAAGGAACTGACCAATTCCCCTTTGGTTAGCTATAGAATTGAATTTTTGTGTTTTCTTGCGTAATGTACTTGTTTATATAATATCCTTATTATAAAAATAAATCCGTAATTTTGTATTAGCAAATATTACAAAATATTTAGTGTTTAAGCTTTGCTATTGAAGAGAAAAATATTAATATGACTTTTTGCTCATTTCAACAATTAATTAATAAATTTAAAAAATCTATACAACATAAATATAAAACACGAACAACCAATAAACACCGTTCTAAAATAACATCGCTCGACGGGCGACGTCCCGTATAATATGCCAAATTAAATGCAAATAAGGACGTAGCGACGTACTGTACCATTCAAGTCACCGTCACCAGCGGCATCGGTGCTTTACGCGATAAATTCGAACGAGTGAACCATCTTATATTTTTATTCTGCAATCTTTGGTAAGGCCCACTCTGAGAAATTACAGCTCAATCATGTTGATCGATAATACGAACACAAGATAACTGGAATATTTAATGAGAATGGTGAAAAGGGGGGATTAGCGATTGTGTTTTGCACACCGGCGATTCGAGCTACATTTCCTTTGTATTGTGGAATCTTGGGATTGAAAAAAGCAGAGGCTGAGAGGAAAGGGGAGGGAGCAATGGCTGCAGCTCTTCAAAGAACGATAAGCAGTTTTCAAAGTTGTGCAATAGTGACCCAAAGTAGATCTTTTAGGTCTCAGTTAATATATGAAAATAAAATGTTGTAAACTTCTCTACGAATGGTAACAGGTGACGTAATAATAATAGATGGTAAGTGATATCTCGTTTGAAAGGCATTGACATTGGCTACAGAGCCATATTAATTTTGTTTGGGTTTGAACTAATTTTGACGGATCAATTAAATGAATACCAAAATTATTTGAATCATTTATTCAAATTTTATTAATCAAATATCAACAATGGATTCTTATAGCAAGTATTCGAAATGTGCACCGTCTACTTCCTGACAGTAATACATCCTATCAGTAAACTCTTGTCGTACTCGTTCGAATGTGTCAGCTGAAATTGTATTGCATTCTTCAACAATTCTTTTTTTCAAAACGCCAATGCTATCTGGTATCGTAGTATAAACCTTGGATTTCAAGTACCCCCATAGAAAAAAATCTAATGGTGTCAGATCTGGTGACCGAGGTGGCCATTCTATAGGACCTCGCCGGCCGATCCATCCACCTCGATATTCTTCATCCAGGTAAGTCTTACTGCACCATAATAATGTGCAGGAGCACCATTTGTTGAAATGTTATTTCCAGATGGCCGAATTCATCTGGATTATCTTTCAGAATTTCAAGAATTAACGGCTCAATTGCATTTTGTAACATCTCCAGATACACTCCACCGCTTAAATTTGAATTAAGGAAGACAGGATCAACTATGTGGTTTCCTAGAATACCTGCCCATACATTGACTTTTTCTGGAAATTGGGTATGTTGTTTACGAAAGGTGTGAGGATTTGTGTCACTCCAATACCTTACATTTTGTGTATTTACATTTCCATTGAGGAAAAAAGTACTTTCGTCACTAAAACAAATAGTTTTGTTTAATGTAGGTTTTGACTAATTTTATTTGTCATACATTCACCGAATTCGAGTCTTTTGTCGGGGTCGTCATTCGAAAGATGGTGCACCATTTTTAACATGTATGGATAAAATTTATTTTCAGCCAACTTTCTCTAGACTGTACTTTTACTCACTTCACAGAGAGACACAACTTCAGTTGAAGAGGAAGTAGGGCTTACTACCATTTCAGCAACTATATCAATTTTTTTATCATCACTAAATGTTGGTCGACCAGATCGTTTGGCATCTTGAACACTGCCTGTTGCTTCAAACTTGTGAAGGAGCTCCCTCAAATAAGTTCTCGAGATTATTAAGATAGCTGCTACTTTGTCGGCTTGAGTACGTACCATTTTGCCTATGTAAACTCTTAAACGTCTCGTTAAACAATAATAAAATTAAATATTTAAGCTATTTAGAAAAACTTTGCAAAGCAACAAATACTATTAAATTAAAAACGTCAATTTTTTCGACAACTAACCAGAGGCGGACTGAAAAATCTTCAATATTTAAATATTAAATAAAAATTTTGGTATTTATTTAATTTATCCGTCAAAATCAGTTTAAACCCAAACAAAATTAATATGGCTATGTAGCCAATGTCAATGCCTTTCAAACGAGATATCACTTGCCATAAGGTCCTATTTAAAATTATTTGCCAGGGCTGCACTGTGACGTCATCGATTACTATTACGTCACCTGTTACAATTCGTAGAGAAGTTTACAACAGTTTATTTTCACCTTCCAAATTTTATTAATGTAAGTGTAGCCGTTCAAAAGATACGAGGGGGGGAGGGGACTTTTGATTAGCACTGTATATACAAGCATTTATTTGGGCAAATCTTCTGTATTAAAATACGTCAAAAGAGTTAATCTTCTTACATTTGGTTGAATTTCCTATTGTGTAAAAAGGCATTCAATTTCTGGTGTTTAGTCTATTTGAAAAACCATAAAAGTGCTCTTAAATTGAATAGAGTATTTGATATATTTCAATCAGTAACAATAAGGTACAAGGTTCAAAGAGGAGAGAATTGAAGTAAATTTCTTTGGAAACAGATCATTACAATTCACGTATTACTTACAGAAAGGATTCCAAGAGTTGAAGAAATTCAGAAATCTCTGATATTTTTAATATTTCCAAGAATTAAAAGGATTTGAAAGGGCGGTAGGTCTAAATAAAACTATATGGCAGATTATAATCGCAATCTATATAATATCATATATTTGATGAAGATGAAAACGAAGAAAAAATACGAATCAAATCATCAACATTCCATTCGAGAGCAAAATTAATTACTTAATATTATAATTTACGTCAATTATGCTATGATGGTGATTAAAATTTCGCAAATCAACAAAAAAACGAAAAGTCCAAAGCAGATTTTGCATGCTTTTATTCCCATAAATGATATATATTGTTCGACAGAGCCTTGTTAAATTAACAAGTGAATGCTAATAGGGTTTTCCTCGAGTCATCAGTCACTCATTATTAGGAAATATAATTTTATCGGTTTAACGCTTTATAAACTCATTTAATCATGAATTCAAAATTTCGCTTGGTAATCAAACATATCTCGTGCTAATCTCATTTACGTATCATTAAAATTTAACTGGTGGAAGAAGAAGAAAAGTTGGTTTGTGAATTGACTTTCTCGATTAATTTATTTAACAAATATATTCCACTGTCATTGGAGTATCCTTAAAGAAGAAGCGTCAATACGAGCTAGGCTTGACCTTAGCAGTGGCGGATTTGCAGTCCTAGCCGCTCTAGGCCCCAGGCCATGTGCCGCCCTTTTCTCAGCACCGATCATTAGAGACTAGATACATAATTCATGAATTTACTTTATTGCCACTTTTATTTGATTCAGAAAATTGTTAACTAAAAGCTAGCTTATAAAGCTAGTTTATAATATTTTCCGAGGCCAGGGATGATTGGAAATTTGAATAAAACATTTAAAATGGTTTTAGGTTTCCTTTGAATAAAATAAAGGTTTTACAATGTGTTACAAAACTCGTCGTCTGCACTTAAGCGCAGCAAAATTATTAATTAAATCTTCGCAATCCAATTTCCTTAAAAAATCAGCTTCTATGTTAAGCAAAGCAAGATCGTTTAGCCTCTGCTCCGTCATTGTAGTGCGTAAATAGTTTTTAACTCTGCGCAAACAAGAAAACGATCTTTCTCCTGTACAGTTACTGGCGGGTGTACACACACACATACGAAGACCAATATCCACGTTTGGATAAATGGTTTGAAGACCTTCGGTTCGTAACCATTTCAACAAACTGACTGCACTCTTTTGCTCCTCATTTTTTATGCTGCAGTGGGAACGAAAATGAAGACATTCTTCTGTAAAATTGTCTTCTAAGTCAGTAGAATAAATCATTTGCAATGCTTTGGCCTTATCTTCGACTTCTGAGATGCTTACCCAAGTAACACATTTCATTTGCCAAGCAAATAATGCTAGATCGAAGCAAATAATCCAGAAAAAATGCTAAAGTTTGGCATATTCTTAGCATTATTTTATAGAATTATTTCAGCATTCCTTCAAAGACGTCCAATCTCTTTCGAAACCTAATATTGCAGACAAGTAGCAATGATTGCTAATAAGTCATTAAAAGTAGCCAAAGAATAGAAATGTTGGCTTTAAAAAATGCCAAAAAATGAATGGCGAAATTGGAATTTTATATGGTCATAAAATGCCATTAAGTGCTTCAATGAGTGCCATTTAAAAGCAATGATACGAAGTTTGGTATTGGAATTAATTTGGATTTTAAATGGAAATGAATTCCAAAAAATTTCCTACTGTATTGCTAACCTCAATGCGATTGTAAATCTTAATTCCAGTTAAAAGGTTTCATAATATTTCATCAGAAATCATTATAGATCATGGAGAAAAAGATTGGATTAGAAATAAATGGAAAATCACAAAACTACGAAAATTTGGACGAGCAGGTGCGTATTACAGGCGTGTACATAAAAGTAGTAGCGCAGCTAAAAGTTACAACGAAATAACGATAGACACAGATCACCTTCCTGGTTCTGGACCACGTCTCTTTATTGGCATTGTCGTGGGACTCTTTCTTTACAGGCTAATACCACTACGTCTTGGTGGAAAATTTGTTGTTGCTGTTGTTCCTATCCCATGCCTCAGGAACAACACACAAAATTTTATCTCCACTTTCTAAGGTCTCAATAAATTTAAAGGTGTTCATTTTTTATTGGGA
This sequence comes from Galerucella pusilla, assembly GCA_910591695.1. NCBI lineage: Eukaryota > Metazoa > Arthropoda > Insecta > Coleoptera > Chrysomelidae > Galerucella > Galerucella pusilla. The sequence continues at coordinate 12,923 of CAJUYI010001996.1, forward strand.
AATGATTATAAAATATGACCTATAAAACAATCTATTACTCAAAACATAACATCACAATAATATTCCTTTTCTTCAACTTTATAATCTTGAAAGCTTTCACAAAGCAATACGAACAGCTATCTAGCTTTTAATTCCATAAAGCTTCGTATTGGCATAGAAAAATGCTTATTAAATACAATAAAGACATGGCCGAACCGTTTGCTCACGATAATGAGCAATGTTGCCATAGTTTTTATATCTATATATTGATAGGTATATGATACGTATATGATACTATTTTTATAGTATAAGCATGGAATATGCAAATAATCTGGTTCAGGATATTATTTGATTTTTAACTGGGATACAAATTTCAGAAAATCTGGGAAAGTAAATCAATATCCATCAAATATAATATTATCAATCAATCCAACTAAAAATACTATAGAAAACTTCAATTTCAATTCGATGTATATAATTCACTGATAAAAATTGAATATGGCAGCACCGTAATTTATGATAAAATAATTTAATTTATAAAGTATATTTTGCTCACAGTTATCACTGGCCCCTCTGTTTTCAGGAAGTATTTCATTCACATTTTACAGAAAAGTAAGGTTTGCAGAGATTTCTAATGGTTCACAATGATATTTTCCAGTTTCAAAAACCATAATAATTGTCATAATTTATTGAAGGAAAGATCTCTGCCATAACAGTTGACGATGTTTGTTTTTGTGATCACCTACATAACTGTTGGCATAAATTTCCAATATAAATCTAATATTTATCCAAAACAAAACTTCATTACATTCTCACGAGAGATGTTCAACTGCGCATGATCATTCAAAGCATTGAAAGCCATTTCTGGACTAAACGACTGCTTCTTTATGTCGCTTTGAGAGCCAATGTTGGCAATCAAATCTAATAAAATGTTCTTTTGGTGCCAATGTATGGCTATTCAGGCCTACAGGTTGAATTGCTAATAAGCTATCAAATCTACTTTAAGGCCAAACCGCGCGCTCCCTTTAGGCAGCGATTACGTAATGAATGCTACATGTAGAAGCTTTAGTGGACGGTTTCAATTGCCTATTAGCTTCAAGAGTGACACAAAAGTCGATTTTAAATCTACTTCGATGCTTGTTGTGTTACTTGGGTAGATTCTTCAGGTTGGTAATAAAGTGGAATTTATTGTAGAGTAATTTATAAGCATCCCGGCGTCTTTTCAGTTCTTCTGACAATGTATCAATTACTACCAAAAAAGTATGTATTCTAAAATTTTCACGGCCACTTTGTTGCATCTCTTCACCTGTATTAGTCTCGCCAGGAAGCAGCTTACGCTTTCGATTGCGTCGAAAATCTTTTTCATATTCCTGTACGAAGGACAGTTTATTCGCTTTTTTTTCGAATTCATCGAAATTCTCTCTTGTTTCGCCAACAAAATGTATTAAAGCCTCGTACAGTTCTATAACAATAGTAATGTCAATTTCCACACTCTGAAGTTTTTTACTTGTGGCGTTAATGCGATCTAGTAAACATCCCCAAAAAACAGCCATGAGAGCCGTTTCAAAACGTTCCAGTTTCAAACGAATACCTCTTGCTTCGCATATAACGGTTCTCTTCTGTTGTGTGTCATTTTCGATGGTGACTAGCGCTTTATGGATTTCATTCCAGGATTCGCGTAAACTTTTGCATGCGTCTGCACGAGCTGACCAACGAGTCGTTGATAGACTTTTGACGGTGAAATGGGTTTGAAGGAGTTCCCAACGCTGAGTTGACGCTGCAAAGAAATTGTATAACTCTTGGAGTAGAAAAAAGAACGAACAAGCCTCTTGGCTGCTTTCAGCAGCACATTCACCTACTAAATTAAGCGAGTGTGCTGAACAGGGAACATAGTCGGCAAGGGGTGAAATTTCCTTTATTTTAGCTTGCAGGCCGTTGTATATGCCTGACATGTTAGCTGCATTGTCATATGATTGCCCGCGGCAGTTTGAAATGTCAATTCCCAATTCAGTTAAAGTTGAGGTAACAGCATCTGCCATTTGTTGTGATTTGTGGCCTGTGTTTGGAATAAACTTGAGGAACCGTTCTACAGGTGACCCATTAGGCAGGACATATCTGATAACATAAGTGAGCTGGTCTACGTGAGATATATCCGGTGTCGAGTCAATAATCAGAGAAAAATATTTTGCGGTTAATATTTCCATAACAATTGTTTCCAAAACTTTGTTTCCCATAAGTCGAATGAATTCTTCGCATGTTGTTGAAGAAAGATAACTCGTAAATCCTGAGCCTGGATTTCCATAACGTGTAATGTGTTTGGCTAAGAACGGATCGAACTCAGCGATAAGCTCTAAGGACATCAAATAATTTCCATTGTGGATTGATCCAAATTTTTCTTCGTGTCCTCTGAAAGGCAAACCACGTGACGCAAGCGCTTTTACGCATGCAACTACTCTTTCAGAATGTTTCTCCAGTAATTTATTTCTTCATCTAATTGCATTGTTAATGCGCGGTCAATGCGACCTAGCACGTTGCTTCGTTCTTTCATATGCAGAACAGATAATTTGTGAGTAGGCGAATTCTCATGAGTTGACACTCGATGATATGAATTTTTCCAGTCATTGAAACCTTCTTTTTTGTCGAACTGACTCTCCCCGCTATTAAAAAGCAGACAAGGACCACAAAAAACACATCCAGTACTTTTGGAATAAATTAGCCACTTTCGCGGAACTTTTTCACCGTTCAGAAGCTGACGTTCGAATAAATGTCTCGACAACTGTCGCGCTTTATCTTTGTAAATGCGCTCACTTTTAGGAAAATCATTTTGGATGTTTTGATTGGCTCCGTTCTTACAAATGTGATCACGCGTGAACTCGTCGATTGTCCATTTAGCTGGATCGTCGCTGATTTCGTAGAGCTCCTGGTCCGTAGGATTGGGCTGCACTCCTACTCCTGCCACTCCTGGTACTAGAGGGACATCTTCGGCTTGTTCTTTCGATATGCTTGCCACATCGATCAAAGTATTTTCACTTGAAGACACTGCAGAATCATCAGTTGACGGAGCGCCACTACTACTTGGAACATCAAGTTTTCCAAAGAAATCGTCTAATTTCCGTGTTTTTTTAATCGTATCTTTTTGTTTATCATCTTTTTCTTTAGCTCTCTTGCGATACTCTGCCCCACTTAACCTTACCCTTTTCTTTCCGTCCATATTCAACTTAAGCAGTATCGCACTCAATCGCTCACTAAACTGAACTGTCCCACCGTCCAAACCCGTAGCTTATATATTATACCGGTGCAACGTTATACTAGAATAGTCGGGCAGTTTCCAGAACGCGCGCGTGTATGCATGCCGCGCGCTGTCTTGCTCACTCTCACGTCGCGCGTATTTCCGTCGCGCTTGCACCGTTTCTAGATCCTTCCTGCGGGGCGGCGCGCGCACGCATTCGAGCGTCGTGTAGAGCTTTCTAGAATGTTCGCGCGACACCGCTGAGTTGTTTTTGTAATAACAATAGGATAGGTATTCTTCCTAGATCACTAATATTAAACTAAACGTACGAACTATTTTTTAAGCACGATGTACGAAAGTATTTATACTTTAATACTCAAAAATAGTGATTTAGGAAGATTATAATCATACGTACGGTACGCGAGCCTCTAAAATATTTTGAGATACTTTGCATTTGAGTTATTTCTTGTTATCATCACTGAGTTTTTTTGGCACGATTGCCGCCCTTCGTATCTGGCCGCCCTAGGCCCGGGCCTACTGGGCCTTATGGCAAATCCGCCACTGCCTATCCTTTCGTTCGTAAAATAGTGTTACACGTATCCAGCCCTGTCGAGCCGTGAATTATCGATTTGTCGTCACTTCGCTATCTGCACATTCGTCTGTGGGAAAACGGAGCCTTTCAGCTACAATTAATGTACACTTCAGAGACGCTTTAATAGGAAATCGTAAAGAATTCTGACCCGAAGTTATGAAGATTAATCGATATCAGGTTTTTAAAAATCTCTAAATCGAAACAATGCTGATTCACGTTCGAGATGCCCTATTTTTCTACAAAGGAAAACATATTATAAAGAGGAAGGCGGCGATTTAAAAAAAAGTGTTCTATAGTACCCATTAGATAGATTACTTGGTTCAGCTAGGTTCAGAGGCTTCGAGACCAGCTGCTCTTATTAGGCTCTACAGTATTTTCACTGGGCTCTTCTTCTTGGAGAAACCCTTCCTTGGATAGCCCCTGTAACATGACCCGTTCTTCCGGTAGACGGTATTTGTGATATCCCAGGGTTGGATCTTTGCCTAAATTAGAATTTTTTTGGAACCATCATATAAGGAAAAAGGCTGGTACAGAAACAATAACTTGGGCGCCAACTTATTTTTCATTAACAAGTACAAAGAGTACATTGGTGAAGTCAGATCATCGACGTTATTCCATATTAAAACGAAAGCATTTGAACATTCGGCCCTATACTTTTATGCATCTGGAGAGTCGGCTCCAAACTTTTAGAACACAGAACTTTTTAGTACTATTCAAGCATAATTATGTTATATTAGCGGTCACGACACGAAGTTTTATCACATTTTTCCTAGTGAGCATTCATAGAAGATTTTCAACACATCTTTTCTGCTACACTGTTAGTGGAAGACTTTTTTAGCACATCTTCTCCGCTACACGGTTAATAAAAGACCTGTAACACGTCTTCTCTGCTGGACAGTTGATAGAAGACTCTCAAAAAAGGCCAGAAAAGAAAATTGCCGGTTATAAACAACCCTGATTTGCTGAATACAAAACTGGAGGCGGGGCAAATAATTAACGGACAAATTCCTCAAGAGTGGTTAAAATGAACACGTGTCCCACATCAAACAGAAAAGCGGCGTAAAAACAACAACAGAAAAGGCCATAAATCTTAGAACAAAGTGTAGGGACGTGTGCAATTTGAAAACAATTTTGGTTTCATTTTTACATTTCTTTAGAACGGTAGAACGTAGAAAAGAGGTTTTAGTGATATTCGTTTTATAGACAAAGGCGTAGAAAAAGGGTTTGAAAAGAAATTACTTGGGAGTTAATGATAGAAGTAGATACATAGATAGATATTCTATCGTTACACCCCTGCTGAGGTTTAAAGTTTCGTTAATCAACAGCTACTAGGGTTATTGATCAGAAGTTTGCTCTTCTTGCTTTGGTACAAGACTAACATTACTTCTGATGTTTAGATTGAGTCCATCGAGATATGCAACCACGTGCAGCAGTTTTTTTATCTTTCAAATACTGATTCGCGACCAGTGATTGTAGTTCCATACTCTAGCTTTTCTGGGGTTTCAAGACTCACTTAAGAGTTACTCTATTATGGTGTGTCATGATTAAAGAAGACCTGACAAGTCTAAATCTAATCTAGGGACATGCAAAATTTTCTAGTGCTGCCTGAATATCTGAATTAAACGAAACAACCATTTGGGACTTTTTTCATTGAATTGGGGAGTGAATTAATTTATTAGAAACAGATCAGCATTGTCTCCAGTCCAGGATAAATGCCTTTGCACACCGGCGTACTGAACGTCCTGGACGTTTGGAACGTTCCGGACGTCCGGTACGCTCCCCTTTCACACCGCCCTGTAATGTACCAAACGTCCACTTGTTCGCTCATGAGGATCTGTCAGTGCCAAGATGTTTTTTCCGCCAGTTCCTTGGTGTGACATCAGGTTTTCTGTTCCATGGATGAACGAGTCGAGTAGTGATAGTGATGACGACTTATTATTATTATTATATTCGTTAACAGAAAGAAGTGAATGGATACATCTCATATATAAAAAACGGAAGAGGTTACAGGATGATCACGAACTTCCTCCAACAACTTTTCCATGGTACAAACGCACAAAACACCGGCAACAAAAAACACACTGAGATGACGCGTGGTTTTGCAGAAATGAGTTCATCGGAGCACGTGGTTCTGAAGTATCCATTGCGCATGCGCTAGGCCGTAGACGGGCTGGACGTTTGTAGAAAAACACTCGCCGAGCAATCTTCCGAAGACCGTCGTGGACGTTAGCAACGTTCTGGGCGCGCGGAGTGAACCGTCTCATTTGATAGCATGGGCAGCGATTTATTTTGACAAAAACGTACTAAACGTCCAGGACGTTCAGTACGCCGGTGTGCAAAGGCCTTTATGCTATCAGAGTTTCTGGATGGACGATATCTACCTTGTACTGACAAGGCGCTAACACGCCGGAGTCGGTCAACATGTGATATTTTCACCTCTATTAACAAAAACAAACCAGAATTGTATGATATCCGAACCCCGATTCACTTGGAAGTGTTATTCAATGTCTGTCCGGGCACATAGCCAGAGAAGTAGCTTTTGCTTCTTAGCGAATGGTGTGCTTTTTGAAAAGCAATTTTCAAAAACTCTGTGAAGCGTTAATGCAAAATTAACATTTATTTATAAGTTAATATTCAAAAATATACTCTGAGGAGGTATCTAAAAATAAACAAATTTCATCATCATCATGATCAAGACTTTAAATCTACTAGATTGTGGCTAACGCTAATGCGCTTTTAAATCCATTTAATAGGTTGGATTACTCCCTTTTCACTTCTTATTGTTACAATTTCTTGCTGCTCTATTTCTGCATTTTTCTCTCCACTCTTTGATTCCCATCCTTTTTGTATCATCTTCTATCTGATTCCTCCAACTTTCTCTGGGTCTTCCCCTTCTTCTCGGCCATAAAGGAGTCCATTGTGTTTTTCTCCTTATCATTTCTCCAGGCTTTCGTCTCATAATATGTCCTGCCCATTTTAGGTGTTGTGCTTTTATATATTTCACGATTGTCTCATTGCTCAACTAGTTTTCTATTTCTTTGTTAGTTTTAAGTCTCCTTTCTCCAGATCTTGTTATGTTCGACCCCAGTATCATTCCAAGAATCTTTCTGCTTCTTTTTTGTTTATTACCGTTGTTTCTAAGCCGTATTTATAGCTTTACTTTACAGAAGTTTTCTATTTCTGCAATAAGCTTGGTTTCCATTGAGTATTCTTTCTTGCACCTGCTATTTTCCTGTTTGTTCCATCGTCACATCGTAGTTGAATGTTGTTACAATGTCAAATGAATGCCATTGCGTTTTGAAGTACCCTTCGGTAGGTACTTTCGTTTTTTTACCTAGAATCATATATTTTGTTTTGTCCGCGTTGATTTCTATTCCAAGTTGTTTTGCCTCTTCTCCTTTACTTTCAATTGCTTTTATAAGTTCCTGTCTTGAATTTGCTACTATGGTTAAATCGTCTGCATATGCTATGATTTGAATATGGTCTGTTATGATGTTTTTGCTTTCTAGTTTAGCTGTTCTTAGGATACTCTCCAATGCCAAATTGAATAAAGCTGGGGAGATCGAGTCTCCTTGTTTGACAAATTTCACTGTTGTTTTTTTTTTTCGGTAACTTATGAATAATAACCTTGTTTTACCAAAACTGCTGCTAAAGTAGTGATTGTATTGTTTTGAAATGATGTTTGCTAGATATTAAAAAATGTTCCTTTGTTGATTTTGTGAAAATGAATGGGAAAATTTATTCATCAAATCAAAATAACGAGTATAGACTTTATTTATAAAACAATTCAGCTTCACAGTAGTTATTTTCATTGTAAGTTCACCAAACTGGAATTCGTAAAATATGAATTTATACATGATAGCTGCGCTTAACATGAAAATAAAATTTCGAAACTATTTTATTTTCTGTGTCGTATAATGTCAAAGTTTATAAAATATCATGTTTATTGAATAGATGAAGCTGTTACTTGATGAAGATCCATACTAAAGGATGGAATAAAACTATTCAATTTGTATATTGGATACAATGATCAGTTTAATCTTGTAAGACGTTTCGCTAACACAGTAGCTTTATCAAATTTAAACATTAGTTCAAAAATAATGAAGATTTAAATTGTTTTGTAACTAATCAAGACACAATAATATCAAATATTAGAAAGAAACAATTGAATTGGTTTGGCCACCTAGTAAGAATGAAGCAAGATAGAATTGCGGGGAAAGTTATGGAAATGGGGGAAGAGGAAGACCAAGAAGAAAATGGATAGACCAGATTGAAGAAGTTGGATGTAACAAAGGAAAAACCTTAGGAGAGATGAAGGCATCAGACAGGGACAGAAAATAATGGAAAAAGGAAGGACTCCAATCCGACGCCTAAGAAGGCATAAGGATAAGAGAAGGGAAGAAAGAAAGTTCCATCCATCCTATTTATTATTATTTTTGTTATTTTTTGTTTATTATATTTGGAGTTTTTGATGCTAGAGCTTGTTTTTAGTAGTTAAATTCAATTCAATTAGAATTGAACATCAAATTTTATTCTAAACCCTGTGTTAGGATTCAGTCCCACTCAGGGTTTGGTCTGAAAACAAGTAATTTGAATGTCGCGATAGAGAACGCTGTGGTATTTGCGAAGTTTAATTTTTCATGTCTTTTTTGCAAACTCTGTATGCAATGAAGCAGTTTCTTCCATCACCAACTGTATTAAACTTCATACTACTACATACATTTTAGGCATAGAGTACAGGGTATTTTATGAAAAATAACAAAGCTGCTGCTCACTTCTGGTATAACCAGAAATGCCATGTCTATCAGAATATTGTCTCTGTCTGAATTTGCCATAAATTGTGACTCATATATACCAGTTTTCATGAAAATTTTCAATATATAGATAATGTGAGCTTGTTGTGACACAACCTGTATAGACAGTAAAAATATGTACAAAAAGCAGTCAATAAACATCCAAAGATTCATAAGATCACCCTTTTCATATTTCTTACTCCTTAGAGCGGTGAAAATTTTTCATTTGATTGATCTGATAATTATTAATTGTTATTTTTTGTTCTTCTATTGTTAATGGTTACTCAAAAGCACTCACTGGTTGGAATCTTGACCGTATGTAATAGAGGTGACACAGAAAGCCGGAAATTGCAGTTTCCGCAGAATTTCCACGGTTCCAATTCGAGATTGCTATCTGTGAATCGGTGCATATGTGCGTTGTAAGCCTGGAGACAGTATGAATTAATAACCCGGTCTTTAAACCGGAAAAGTCCGGCGATAAGCTCAACAAAATGGAATATATAGTGAGACAGTTTAAAACGTAAGCAAACACAATGGAAAAACTTCCCTTGTCACAAAATAAAATACAGTTAATGTCCATTCACTCTGCAGAAGATTCCAATTTTTATAAAGAGACGTAAGAGATATTTTTTCCGATACTTTTGAAAATTGAGCCCTATAAAGACATATCCTGAAGATATTTTTCCAATATTTTCCAAAATGATGGATTTGTTCTATAATTAAGCCTCGCACTGTACACACACTTCAAGTAGAAGTTAAATTCAATAAATATTTGTGTGACGTACCAGTTCCTTTGGAAATTATTCATAGCCCAGTTGCTAACTGCGTTTCCAATAAACTTTTTGTTTGCTCCAGCTCCACGAAACGGTTTCTAATTACCAACTACTTTCTTGATTAACCAGCAAACATCGGGCGAAGATTATTAACATGCACATCCAAAACAGTCATCTCCTCCGTCAGATTTTCCATAAGCTTCTTGATCAAAGACAGTCAATGAACATGATTAAACTTTGATTTCCATTTGAACTCTGATAAAAGTAAAATAATATGATACCCAGAAGTGTACTAAAGCTTGTAGAGATACAGTTAATTACTCATGATTTATTAATAAATTCACTACTATATTATACGTGTTACTTTGGCTAGTTTTTAGTAGTCTTAGAGCCGTGAATCCTCTTAGGGTCTATAGTTTAAGCAGACGTCCAGCTCTATTCTGTTCATATGATGGTATACACCTTGCTGATCTTTTCCTTGGCCATGTTTATTTAGCGAAGCTTCTCCTTTGAATTTGGGAGGTCCTTTGTCATTTTTATCAGTTTTAAAGATTCTTAGTTAATGACCTTATTCTCACTGACCTTATTTCCTGGCAAGTTGGTCCACTACTTCATCACCAATGATTCTGGTGTAACTTGAAGTGTGAACAAGGTTTATTGATTGTACTCAGTTGGTTTAGAAGTAGTTTGAGTTTTTCTGTTAGTTTCTACCGATTCAATGAACTTTTTCAGTTATTTTTCTCCATTTTCTTCTCCTTGATGTAAAATATATAATAACAAACATTTCAATTACTTACCTTGTTAGATTGTGTTATTTCAATCTAGTAGGATACAAGTTCAAGACGAAACTTCATTTCAAAGGCATTTTTGGTGCAATATGTTAATTAGAAAATGTATCTTCCAGACTATGAAATACGGAACATACGTCTTTTCCTTAATAACGCCATTAGCAACCATTATAAATGTTACAAGAAATGTGTTTTGTATCACAAAATAATGTTTCGAAACTCTCGCAATATTTAATATCTGTATCATGCTAAACACTGCTCTTTAACATATAAACTACGTAAGGGGGTTTGTAGATATACACAAAAACTTTACTAACTTAAAAATAATCATGTTTAATCACTTTAAGTGGATAAGTTTCACTTTCTTTTTTAAGGTAAAAACAGCTATACTCCTCAACAGCCCAGGTGCTTGAGCTGAATCTTTGTACACCGAGAAAAAAATTTATTTGTGACAATCAAAATCTTATTATGTCAAATGGATAATTAATAAATTAATGGTCTCTATTTATGCATAAAACTGTTTAGTAGGAAAGCAGGATAGGAATAAAAAACTTGCTGCTGAATATTTTAATCTATTAAATAGAAAACTATACATTTTTAAAATAGATACCATACATTTATAAAATGGGAACAATACATTGTTAAAATTAAACATACCTACATGATCTAAAACATAACCAACAATGGTATCCACAAGATAGCCTTGTCTATCCTTAAGTGTGCTCATTAATGCTTTCCCTATAGTAGTTTTTTGGCGTAGATCTGACAGGTTTAATTGAGAAATGTGTATGGTTGAGGTACATTTCGCTTGCTTGTTACTTCTATCTACTTGAATATAATGATCATTTATTTTCTTTTCTTCAAAGATATCTCACAATTCTTGTAATCGCCATGAGTTTCACAATTCATTCATTCCATTATTAAACTTATTTTTGTCCAGAGCACTTCAACCATATACTTCACAAAAACAGAATAATTAGTAAAATTGCAAAAACCGATCTAATTTCACATGCAGACTGACGCCAAACGTATACAGGTGGTGTCCGTTACTGAATAATAGGGAAGGGTGGGTGAGAATTCTTTGTTCCAATTGCCACATAATTTGTAGGGTAATGTGATTTCTTACAGGTAAAGAAATATGTGATCTGTAGCAAATAAGTTTTTTTTTCTCGTAACCATAAATGTACAATTATACTGAAATACTTATTTTTTCGGTATAAAGACTTATCTGAGGCTAATAATCTATAGGCTTATTTAAAAAATGTAAATTTCTGTCAAAACTTTCAAATGATTTACTATGAATATTTAATTTGTTGTTTTAAAGTGATGGAATATTATTGAAGATGTTAGGTTTTTTTCTGGGTAATAAAAACAATTTTTACCCAAATAGCATCGTTATATTTTATAACAAAATATTATATTGTGCTTCGTAGACTTTTATAGTTTCTGTAGAACAATTGTATGGAGGTGTGCATAAAGAAGAACAAATTTTTTTACATTAAAGGAATTACACTGAAATGAATAAATCATTTTTTTAAATCAAATTTTCCCAATATTTTTACGTTAATATGGCTTCTTAATAATAAATAAGCAATGTTAGTTTTGAACAAAGGGAGGTCAATTAAATCAGTTTATTTATCTATAAATAACTCTTCTCTCGGTGAGCTTTGCAACAGAATAATAGTCCTGCAATAAATAAGATGTTTCACGCATTTTACCAAACCCTGTATATATAAATAAGAATTTTCTTGTAAACGCTTCTGTTGACAACTACTCCATCCTTTCGAACTGACTTGTGCACGGTAAATTGCGGCTAAATGGTGCATTCTAGATAACCATAAAACAAGGGATATTGATCAGGGAATCTCTCGGACCCTTCACTGATTGAAGCTTTTTGATTTAACGAACAAAAGTTCATATGAAGGGGAGAGCTTAAACTTATAGGTATGTAGTTGAACGTTGGCTTGGAAACCTAAATTAAGTTTGAAGTGGATTATTGCTGTATTCAAATTTGATCCAAGTAATATTTAGCTTCAAAATATTCTACGTTGTGGAGTTTGATTTGTCAGGGATCTTAGTTAGAAAAAAGAGTTAAAAAAAAATTGAAGTAGATAACGTGGGAAAGGTACAAAGATTTAATTCAAGTACCTGGGCTAAGAAGTACAAACTAAACGGATGAATAAATTGAAGAAATAGTACTAAAAATACATAGTAAGAAGGTGCTGCCAAGGCTCCTGCTAAAATTTGTGAGGCTGGTCGTAGTTTTATGGATTAAAGTTAATTTCAAATACTGCTCTTATTATAACATTTTGTTCACAACCAATAATTAATGATTTATAAATAGTCTCAACGATACATTCAATTCCATCACGAGTGTGGCTTTCATCAAAACCAATACTTGAGCGCTCAATACAATAATTGTTCGCTAGAATTCTGTCAATATTAATTATAGGATATTTTTAATTGACGCCAATGCAATCATTTTCAAACCCATCCACATTTCATTGATTCCAGTTAAAGCCATACAATTATTTTAGAGAATATTCGAACTGTTGAGATGTCGTCACAAACAATGCCATAAATTTTCGTCGTAATTGTTTACTGGTGACAGCACCGGACAAATTGTAACGACTGTGACACATATACAGAGGCGTTTCTATAGACGGTCTACCGAAAGCATTGTTTTCAACTGGGAAGTATGTATGGAAGGCATTTTTATGTATTTTCAGGAATTAGATGACGATATTGTTCCCACCTAGTTTATTGAGTTTCCCTAGAAATTTTAGAACTGATTACGCAAGAGCTTAGTGCTTAAATAGCTGCTTGATTATCGGTCACATCATGGTGTAATAGAGAAGAAGGTGTGCTCCCACGGAAGACGAACTTTCTTCATGTTCTGCGCACCTTCCAAAACGACGCCATATTGCCAATCATATGTTTGATGTTTTGAATGACTGTCAGGTTGTCCACCAGACCATAGACACATAAATTATTATGGGTTTAACGGAAACACGAATTTTTGACTAATTTTGCGAAAAATCGATAGTACTCACCTATTTTGAGAATAATCCGTCAAAAAATTTGCGGGTTATACACAATTTACAAAGAAAAATCCAAAAAAAGATTTTTTTCCGCCACTTGAGCCATCACTTTTTGGCATGATATTTCATACAAAAAACAGTTTAAATGTATTGTTCTGTACATGAAAGTGATCAACAACATGTGTTCTCGCTATCTATGTAAAAAATCCAGTTAGATTCTTCATAATATTGTTTATTACCACTTTTATAAATATATATTTGACAGGCAACCAGTTTGGATATAAATAATTTCAATAATAATCGCAGACACAGATATGCAACCTACAAAACATAGAACAAAATACAATACTTTGTAGCGTGGTTGCCAGTAATCGACTACTCGACAATCATGCTACATGACTATTAAGATACGAAATTAAATATTGTATCAGACTATTTTTAGTTAGATTCATTCAAGACAAACCCAAGAACATGAATGAAATTATAAACACATTTTATATATGATGAAATCCTTATATTGCGTATTTGAAGAAGGGGAAACAAATATATAATCATTGTATTCAGCGTTCCCCTCAAAAAATATCCAATACTTTGTAATCCACATCAAGTTATCCCAGAAGGGGAAGGGAATATAATAATTGGATTCACTTAATTATTCTAAAAGGGGAAGGGTGAATCCAATTATTATATTCCCTTCCCCTTCTTGAATATCTTGAGGGGGAAGGCGAATGCCTCCAATTATTTGTAATTCACATTAAGTTATTCTAGAAGGGGAAGGGTGAATCCAATTATTACATTTTTTTCCTCTTCTTGAATAGATTGATGTGCATTACAATGCATTCATCCCTCTCATCCAATACTTTCTAAAATGAAATTCGAATGCAATAATTAATTAATATTTCAAATATATCATGATTCTCACGTAATGGTTTACAGCTGGCAACCATGTCACACATTACGCTAGAGCTTCTTTGTCATTTATCATTTGATTTAATTGTTTTCATACAAATTTGTAGCCTGTCAAATATATATTTATAAAAGTGGTAATTTATACAATATTCTGAAGAAACTAACTGAAATGTTGTTATAATTAGCGAGAACACATGTTGTTGATCACTTTTCCGTACAGTGCAATATATTTAAACTGTGGTTTGTATAAAATAACTAGTCCAAAAGTGATAGCTCAAGTGGCAAAAAAAACTTTTATTTTTCTCAGCAAAATATTATGTAACCCGCAAATTTTTTGACGGATTATTCTCCAAAATAGGTGAGTACTATCGATTTTTCGCAAAATCAGTCAAAAATTCGTGTTTCCCTATAGTTCAACGGACCCGGGTTTAACCACTACACTGTATATCCAGTGTATCATTCGTGGACTCAACCTCCATGTTTTGCCATTATTAATGTGGTTTTCGATCTTGTTGCTACTTTTTCCATTTGTTTGGTCCATGTTAATTTCGAGTCAATTATCACCCCGAAATATTTAATTATTATTTATATTATTATTGTTGTAATCTCCGTACCTTGAAGGAATAGTGGTCCTAATCCCACTTCTTCTGGTATAGGGTACTATGTTTGATTTGGTGGGACTTATGTTATGTTATGACACATGTTCTGTGGCGTGAATTTCTGCTTGAAGTATTCCTTATTACTTTTTAAATTATTGACAAACTTTTTCATCTGTCATATCTTAAGGCTCGATTGCACACAAATATTCATTTTATTACAATGACACATCGACATTGGAAGAAAATTTCATATTTGGTTAGGAATAACAGTTTATATATTGAAAGGAGCGATCTGAAGGACAAAGAACTTCGCTTTGAATACTTGGATACTTTGTTGCTACCAGCGTCAGGAAACTACAAAAGAGCCAAGCGTCGTGGTTTTTGACAGGTATGGCGGTAAAATTTAAGGTACGAGCGTGAAATGCCGAAGGCACAAGACCTTGCCTATTAAACGGCGTTTCAGTAGTCATAAATTTCCTTGGAATTTCTGCATAGAAGTAGGTGTATTGTGTAGTGGGTCGTTTCTTAAGTCAGATTTATTGGAGTTCTGTGGTGGCGGAAGACGTTGGGAGTCAACACATACGTTTATCGTCTAGAATGTACGTAAAAACGTATCTGGATACTAAATCAAGAGCTAAAAATGTTTTGCACTGTCGGGAGCATCATTTTGTAGCCAATCGATAGTTTAAAAATACTGCGAAATTTAAAGTTGTGAGACGGCAAAATAAATAAAGTCTATTCAAGCAACACATTTGCAGTTATAGGGTGGATTTTCTAATTTCTATCTCACATGCAGATATTAACAGAAACAATTTTCCGTTACTCTGGTCGTTCTATACCGCAAGAGTATTACGACGATCTAATAAATCCTGCGATTTAAGCTAGAATATTGTGTCGGCTAAAATGGAGCAATTGCGGAGTGTAATTATTACTCCCTCTTCAGCTGATTCACTATGCATTCCAATTTAATACCATATAGAGGTTTCATTTTTGTGAAAATGATGAATTTATTTATTAAAAATCATTAGCTAATTCTTAAATCGACAATAATAACACCTGTTGAGGAAAGGAGACTGTTAAAAACTTGAATAAAAAGCATAGCAGAACTTGACGGCTTCTGTTTTATGAATCATCAATGTGAAAAGTAGTGAAAATATTCGAAAAACCACAATCTTGAATCAAAATGTACTTATAAATCTACCAATTTAACAGCTAGAAAATTCTAAAGACCACTAATCTATTCAGGGGATGATTTTACATATACAAAAGTGAACTTTAAGTCGATATTGGGCGAAGTAGAATTCAATGAGACGTCTGGCGGAAAAAATTGTAACTGTCGCAACCAGTAAAATAATTCGTTTTGTATTGTTTTTGTATTATAAATGCAAGTCAACGTAATTATCGTAACCGTAACTCTATTTGTTCAATTTTGTGTCAGTGATAAGTTTAAAACTGAGTTTTTCTATTAAACTCAACTGTCATCATTTCTGAGGTAATATTCTTATATAATCAGAGATATTATGGAAGAGGTTAGGTTATTTTTTTGTTTCCATTGCAGATCAAAGAGAAAATAAGTCGGTATTGAAGATTGAAGAAATATTACTCAAACGTACCTTCCCTGCAACTTTTGTAGATATGACTATATCAAAAATGAAATAAAAATACGAAATCAGACCTAAAGCTAAACAGTTAATTGAACGCTTGTTGTACTTTTCACAAATATCAACCATACCTATTACCTACTCCAAAAATAAAAATATCAGGAGTCAAAATTCAGTTTAACAACACAAAAAACTAAAGCACAATCAAAGAAAAAGCAAAAGTTTTACAAAACACACAATGAAAATAACTAAAACAGCAAAAAAAAACCTATCAAATGGCTTATACGGCAGCCGAATTGTTTTACTCGTTGGTAAGATGACATTGACACTTCAGAGCGCCATCTAACGACTTCTACTTTCCCCAATTACCAAGGATTAAGTCAAAAAGTTAATTTTTAAATCTAGATATTTCCATAACCTAATATTAATAGTATAGTTTGGCAAGTTTATCTGTAGCTACGGGGCGTCGGTAAGAGGCGAGGAAAAACATGGCGTATATCTGTCAAACGTACAAATGGCGTACGGTACCTATTTTACCAAGTAAAACTGAAATTACAAAGGTAACTGACAATACGAACACCACTGGATACATCAATATCACTCAATTGACGAAGTGAGAGGGAAGATCTCACGCACGCGCTTGCCAATAAGAAGTAACCTGGTCGATAAAAATCACCAATTATGTAATCGGAGGGTGTGGTCATTATGGTTTTCGTACAACGTTGCCAGAGCTTTAAGAATCCCATAACAAATTTGGAAAAGTGTTCTCTTTTAATATTCATAAATTGGAAAATAATGTTAATAGAATAAATCCAAGGAAACAAGCACATTATGAAATCAACGTACAATCATATTTTTAATATTGTTAATAATAAAAAGACCCATTTATAATTATTATCACTACATAATCAGTTCTTCTATTTTTTTATAGTTAAACGAGGCAATGTCGAACGTTTTTGACTGCATTCCTTTCACGGTCACAGATAAACTTGCCAAAGTATATATTATACTCCAAGGTGGTGAAAACTATCATTATCGACCATCATTATTTCGCGAGAGACTCCACACCACAGCATTTACAGACGCACTACGAAAAGCGTTTACCCCGTCGTCTGACTGACAAGTACACTGTTTGTTTTCGCACCTTACCCAGTTCATAGATTATGAACGCACTTCTTATGTCATCAGTCATCTTTGGTTGACCGCGAATTTTAAACAAATGGCATTTTTATTCGAATAATTTTATCTTAATAGGTAGGAATTGCGGCTACACTTATTAGTAAACCTTCGTATTTATATGTCGGTATAGATTTTATGTATTGCGAAACAAAATTACTCATACAGTCAAAAAATCTTTGAATGCTATAACTCTATGTGCTTTCTTATAACTATATGGAACTAATGATAATAATATTCCATCATTTCCTTCAGACTGATTGCTAATCATAGAGCTGTACACGTTGTAATTTCCACCAATAGCAATACATGTGTGTCATATAAACCCACTTAAAAATTACCCAGATAATTTATCTTTTCCATTTCTAGAGAGAAGAGATGAAATATTAATTCCTTGCATAAACTAACTTATAATGCAAAATTAGGTACTTTTTTCTAAGCCACATATTAACGTATATGTTCACCTAAGTGTGTAAATCTTGATTTAGATTTTATCCTGATCGGAAATTCCATAGATTATTCACTTCTTTAGAAATTATAAGGGTCGCTTTTTATTTTTCCGACCCATTAGATCATCTGTGATTAACTAGCCCGAGGTATTTCTCCAGGGGTATGCTTCTGACCTTTTTCCCACTCCCTTTTAATGTGAAATCTCCGTATTCCATAGAAATAATCTGGCCTTATAAATAATCTCAACATTCTCAATTTATTCAAAATCCAGGCTAACAGCTGGTGAATTTCGTAAAATTTTCTCTGTCATTTCTCCCAAAGTACAACAAAAAAGTTAGTTTAAACATCAAGCTGTCAACTCGACTTTGATTTCACCTTGGAACAGCTAAAATTTCAAGTCTCTTAACGTCTTTGAATACTCTTTTATATTTAATGAAGTCAACTTGGTTGGGTAATAATTAATCGAAGAAAATAAAGACAGAGCTGGAACACCATGTCATTGTTCCAGAACGTTAATTAAGTATTGATTTGTTATAGAAAATTTTGTGAAAGCATTTTATATTCAATGAGAGCAAATAGTGATTGTTCAATGGCGAAACTTGAATACTGATTGTAAATTTTTAATATTACTCAAACAATAGAAATTGGAAAATTTAGTAGTATCGCTATCCCATGTTTTTTTATTGATTTCTGATTTTGATCTTCACGGAGCTATAATCTTTTTCCTTTTTTCCAAAAAATTTGAAAGCTATATTTTCCAGATGTCCCAGCTTGTAACATCCTGTACCAGGAAAGCGTGAGAAGCCGATCTAACGGCTGTTTTCATCACAAACTTCAACACTACTTTAAGTTTTGAAGTAAACTTTAAATAAAAATCGATTTCATAACAGTCTTTATAACTTCAAGTCGACTTTAAGTTAAAGTGGACACAATCGCGACTTTAGGCGACTTTAACCTCAAAATTTAAGACAGTTTTCAGTTCGTTGTGTCAGTATTGTGGACAAATTCTCTTGAGATGGACATAGATACCGAGTCATCAGCCTTTAAGGATAGCAGCAACGAGAGCGACAGTGATGAGGAAATATTCATCATTAGGAAACGAAAAATATATGAACAGAGAATAACAGAATTTGATAATTGGTTCTATGAAGAATTTTACCAAAGTTAAGCAAACCTGCTATGGTGGCGAGATGGCCAGGGAGTGCTTATGATCAGACTATTCTTAATAATAGTCGATTGAAAAATAATTTTGAAGGAGGCCAATTTGGGAGGTTCCATTTAATTCGAGACTCTGGTTATGCTCCGAGAGAAGAGTTATTTATGGAAAAATAAACTGATTTGTTTGACCCCCCTTCTTTTAAAACTTACATTGCTTATTTATTATTCGGAAGCCATATTAACAAGAAAATATTGGGAAATTTTAATATAAAAAAATGATTTATTCGAATGTAATTTCTTTAATGTGAAAAAATTTGTTCTCCTTTATACACACCTTCATACAATTGTTCTTTAGAAACTATGAAAGTCTACGGAGCACAATATAATATTTTGTTATAAAATACAACAATGCTATTTGGGTAAAAATTGTTTTCATTACCCAGAAAAAACCTAACATCTTCAATAATATTCCATCACTTTAAAACAACCAATTAAATATTCATAGTAAATCATTTGAAAGTTTTGACAGAAATTTACATTTTTTAAATAAGCCCATAAATTATTAGCCTCAAATAAGATCTACTTTATACCGAAAAAATAAGTATTTCAGTATAATTGTACATTTATTGTTAGGAGAAAAAAAACTTATTTGCTACAAATCACATATTTCTTCACCCGTAAGGAATCACATTAGCCTACAAATTATGTGGCAATTGAAACAAAGAATTCTCACCCCACCTTTCCCTATTATTCAGTAACGGTCACCACCTGTATACGTTTGGCGTCAGTCTGCATGTGGAATTAGATCAGTTTTTGCAATTTTACTAATTATTTTGTTTTTGTAAAGTATGTGGTTGAACTGCTCTGGACAAAAATAAGTTTAATAATAGAATGAACGAATTGATTCGATAAACTCATGGCGATTACAAGAATTGTGAGATATAGTTGAAATAATACCCTTCTTGGTGTGCGTCATCGATTGTTAATGTCTTTCTAACACATTACGTAGAAAGAAATAAAAAAAAGGCAGGTCTGTGATTAATCCTAATCAATATATCACAATAATGAATCGTTTAAATGTTTTACAAATGTTAACCCTAATCTTTGACTTACAAATATTTGATTGGTTGATGTTTAGATTACGCTCAAGGTCAACCTATCAATCGAGAGCTTAAAATACTATGAAGGCGTTACTTTCATAGCAGCAATAAGTCTTACGTATTTTTCTACTGTCACACTGACAGTTCTCGACAGGTCTGTACTTTGTTGTTTACTGTCAATTATTATTTATGAAAAGTGGATATTAATCTTATTGTTTTATTTATATGAATAATACAAAAATATGCATGAATACACGGAAAAACATCAGTATTTTGGAAGTTCTCAAGGATTTTCAGTTAGAAAAAGATGCTGGTAATTATTAATTGCATAGCCTTTTCGAATTTGGCTAAATACAATCCTGATGATCTTATTTATCAAATTTAAGGTTAGCTATATGTCAAAATAGCAAATAAAATAAACGACATGCCGAAAACCCGGATATACGTCACAATCGATGACGCACACCAAGAAGGGTATTATTTTAACTATATCTTTGAAGGAAATAAATGACAATTATATTCAAGTAGGTAGAAGTAACAAGCAAGAGAAATGTTCCTCAATTAAACCTGTCAGATCTACTCCAAGAACTCCAAATAACTACTATGGGGAAAGCATTAATGAGCAAACTTAAGGATAGACAAGGCTATCTTATGGATACCATTGTTGGTTATGTTTTAGATCATGTAGGTATGTTTATTTTATGTAATTCTAACAATATATGGTTTCCTTTTTGTAATACATCTATTTTAAAAATGTATAGTTTTCTTTTTAATAGATCAAAATATTCAGCAGCAACTTTTTTATTCGCTGTGTGTCGACCGTTGGAGGGGATAGGCGAAACTATCCCAGCGCGCGCAGTGGTGAATTTCCGCAATTCGGTCGGAGGCTGATGTGGTATATTGTATGTAAAAAAAGAGGGAAATAGGGCACGACAGTTGTTGTGTTGTTAATTGTAAAAATACAGGATGGAATAACAGTGATGTGAAATATTACAAGTTTCCTACTGCGCAACACAAGTTGGTACAAAGGAAGAAATGGATTTCAGCTGTAAAAAGAGTAAAGTGAGTGTCTTAACCTCACTTCAAAATACAGTATACACTGATACAGTGTATAAGTCATGTTTTCTCTATCAATTTTATGTAGTTTGTTTATTTTTTCATAAATACATTTATTATAAATCATCAGATAAATCATCAAGAACATTTGTGTGCAATTGATACACATATAAAGAAGCAGCTCATGTCACTTGAAATGTCAAATGGAATAATCGATTTTTATTAATCATTTTAGGCAATGTTTATCTCCGTTGATTCTAACCTACAAAGCTACACTTAACATAAAAAAATACATTTTAAAAACGATTACTTACCCAGTCGCTCATAAAATACTGAACATTATGTCATTAGGCACTTATATTTTCAAATTATTTACATTGTAAAAGTTAAAAGGCTCCCTATCTTCATAATAATTGTTGCTTCCATAAGCTTTACGTGTAAATGCCTCCGACGTAACTTGCGTTTTTAAGCCGCGAGGGGGCGACAGTAGGTACGCACATAGCGAATACCTATCCTGCTTTCCCACTAAACAGTATTATGCATAAATAGAGGCCATTAATTTTTATTAGATTTAAACATCTTTGTCATAAAAATACTGTGATGTTAATCCGTGTCCAGACTAATCATCGACCAATTCGATCGACGATGAAAACAGTAACACAACGTTCCTTCAATTACTTGGCACCAAAATTTTATAATAGTTTACCTGAACGAATAAAAACATCTGTATATCCACCTTAATTCAAAAATGCATTGAAAGTATCCATTCATGAGAATCCAAGACAATCAATTCATCTCCATTTTGATACATTTATGTGATCTGAACAAATCATGATCTTAATAGGTTACAGTGTACTGCTTGCATAAACAAGGAGAAACTTGTTATTATTCTGTATTGTTGTGTATTTGTTTTTATTTATCGAAATGAATGAACCTTTAAAGGTTTTGCACTCAATAGTCGATTTATATTTTCAGCTATTTTCACCAAATTCAATTCTTCATCTGTTGTGAAATTTGTACCCCTAACTCATTTTCTATTTACTTCACCCATAACATTTATTTCAAGTTGAAAATCGGAACAAAGCATAAACACTGATATAAAAATATAATACGAACATAAACATAACCCTAGTTCAATTGAAAAAATCTCGAAACTGTCATAGTCACTGTCACACTTTACTTGAAGGAACAGGACAGAAATGTTATGAAAATCATTCAAGTTTAAGTGAAGTTAAAGTGATAAGTCACTTTAGCTAAAGTGTATTGGAGAATGTTAGTGAAGTCATTCTATTTCTTAAAAAATGTTTATTAAGTAAATCGTTGTCTTTTAGTGACGACAGAGTTTGTCGGTTTGTCACATACATTAATTTCAAATGTATCATGTTCCTCTATATTCAACCACAATCCGCACAACTTAATTGACGTTGGAGGTAATATTTCTTGAGAACATCACCTTCATACGCCTCTGTTTTTCTGAAAGATATAATTCCGTCATCAAATCTAATCTAACAGAAACATTCTCCATATTTATGTGGAATACGTTAGAGACTGAGCGTGGCTAACAGCATCCCATAATGGTAAGTACCCACTAGAAACTGTGGAACTTTAGATCCGACCTTTATTACCCCTTGGAATGATTAGGGGGAAACTGGTATAAATAATTCAAAAGTGCTACTGCTAACCATCTTAAAATCGACAGAAGTTTAACAGGAATATTTCGAGATTTTATTCGCTAGGGTGGATATGAAAAAAAATTATCATGATATAATGAAAAACACAAAAAATCCAGAGTTTTGACTTAGGAAAATATTGCAAACTTTTTATAAGAGAAAAGAAGAGCTAAAAAGGTTGATAAGGGAAGATGTGCATGATGAAGGGGCTGTTTTTATAATTGTATTGAAAAAATAAATTCCCGGGAATTTTTCGTCCCCTCTACCAAAACACAACGGTTGAAAGTAAAAAGGGCACGCCCACCTGTTTTTTCATTTTGGTAGAGGGAACGGACTAAGCAGATAAGGCTGCAGGCCATTTATCCAAGCACTAATCAAAAACTACGCTCATGATTGAATGAATTTGTTCTTTTAAGCTTAAACTGACATAGTAATACTTCTATCTCTTATTTTTTTGGGACTCAAACCACAATAATTTAATTAGTAGTTGATCTTGATAACGGTAGCTGGAACGCTACCGAAACGGCGAAATAAAAAATGGTTTGATTACCAAAAAAATAAGAAAAAAAATAATAAGTAGGTAATGCCACAAGGAACGTACAGAAGATATTTTGACATACTTCTACTATTCGCAGTTAATCTCGTTATTGAATTAAGTCAACTTGACTACTCCTTCTTACCTGACTAGCACACATCAAAGTTAGTTGTTGGTTAGATAGAGCAGGGGCTGGAATTTACTCCAGGAACCCAAGAACACAGGTTTGTGTACCATTGGGTGAGGGTGTATCTGCATATCAGGCCGAGATATATGCTATCTTGGAATGTGCGCAGATAAACCTAGACCGATGTTATGTGGATCGACGCATAACCATATACTCCGACAGTCAGGCAGCAATTAAAGTGGGTATACCGGCAACTCAGGACTTGCTAACGAATGTCGAGAACTACTTGCTAATCTTGCAAGGCGGAACGTGGTGCGGCTAGAATGTATTCCAGCCCACTCTGGTTTTGAAGGCAACGAGATGGCGGATGCACTGGCTGCGGAAGGGGCGGCAGCTCCTTTCTGCGGCCCGGGCCCGGGCCCGATCCTCGTCCTAACAAAACAAACAATACGCAAGGAGACGAAGAAGTGGCTGAGGAATCAGCACCTCGCTCATTGGAAGGCTCTGCAGGGTCCTAGACAATCCAAACTTCTACTGAAGGGATGGACTGATGGACACGCCAGGGCAGCCACTGAACTACCAAGGAGTAGGCTAAGGAAGATAGCAGGACTCCTAACAGAGCACTGCTGTATGAGGAAGCACCTCTACAATCTAGGAGTAGAGGAAAGTTCCCTATGTAGGGGTTGCGGCATGACTGATGAAACGTCAGTTCATGTTCTCTTAGAGTGGCCACACTGGGCTGTATTACGCAGGCGAATCTTCGGAGTCACTGTCATGGCTCCTGGAGACACAAGCAGGCATCCGCTGAAAAAGGTTGTGGCCTTTATTGAAGGGCTCGGCTTCATGGATGACTAGGTAGCAGGATTGGCACAATGAGCCCACCAGCGGCCTCAGTGTCGGAACCTTGGCTTGAGTTGTCCAGGACAAGGCTCGCCTGCACATTTAGTAGTAGTAGTAGTAGTTGTTAGTAATTGGTTGAGGGAACCAATGTTACAATTCAAAACTTCATAAATTTTATTCCTAGAGTTGCATTTGACACAATGAAAAAACTAGACAGACGACAACAAGTTTGTAAATGGACAAATAAAAAGTAATTTGCAGTTTTGTCTCTATGAACGTTATAAAGGCCATGGCCCAACAAAATAGTTCGTTATGTTTTATAAAAGTACGAATTTTGAGAATATTTTCAAACAATAAATTTCTGAATGCTGTTTGTTCAAATAATATGGTTTGATAAAATTTATTTATCGCGATACAGAAACAGAATAATTGCTTGTGGAATATCCAGATAATGTTTCTTCTCTTAATCTATCTGGAGTAACATTTTCTCAAAGTAGCGGGGACTTTAGAAAGTCGCCAAAACAGTGATTGTTCCAGCCGTTACCAAGTAAAATATGTTTATGATAAATATATCAAAACAACTGCAGAAAACTCTACTGAAATTCCAATTTGAAAAGAGTTAATATACCATTATGGACTTGCAAATGTAACAATCTGGTATATTAGACTCAAACATATCAACTGGCTGAATGTGATGGTAGTATGTGGTCACAAATATAGTTCCGTTCTCCGTTAAAGCAAGTGCCAACAAAACCTGAATCTGAACCCACCAGACTGCAAAGACAAGCCTGTCTAGAGGTCATGAGTGAAATTCCTATCACTCTTACCGTGGCTCTGCAAACTAATGTCAACGAATCACCCCGCATTCTAAAGTGCTGGGCAAAGGGTCATGCTAGAAATTTGAAGACAGTTACCGACCTGGTGACTGGACACTGTACCCTGAGAAAGCATAAGCACAGGATGGGCAAAGTTAGTAATGAAACACCTACTCACATACTCTGCTTCTGTGATAGCTTACAAGGACTCAGGCGAAAGCACTTTGGAGTGGAAATAATACATCCATCACAACTGAAGATCCCTCCAGATAAACTGGTGTCCTATATAGAAGACACGAGGCTTCTGGAATGGAAGTAGGTAAATAGCATGAGCAATGGTAGGTACTAAGATTCGGTTCAGCACAACCCAAACGTATGAATGAATGAAAGGGTCATACCATGCCTTTTAGATCAAATGTCCACCGAAAGTTATCAGCAACTGACCTTCGAGTACGTTCTTCCAGCAGTGAAAGAAAGAGGTTGTGGCGGACATAAAATGGATGGATTCAAAATAGACGCCCAAGCTGGATCTGCTGCTTGATATAAACGACCAAGAACTCGATCTATTGAAAATGTTGGACAATATTGTACAGTCATCCAAGCGAATGCTTCCTCTACTGATATGCGCGTTTGGTGGAAGCTGGATCTGCATTTAAATTATTGCGAAATGCATAATCCTACGGCTTAACACCTTGGGGACTATTTGTCTCTTAAACCTTTTTTGGGAACTTAGTAAAAGAAATGGGGCAAAATAGATCTTCCAGGTCTCAGTGAATCATCATAACAAT
>CAJUYI010001997.1:0-38898 GCA_910591695.1 Galerucella pusilla
AATTGCAATTTTAACAATGTTCCGGACTTCGGACAAGGTTGCAAAATGAGATTTATTGTCGTCTCAATGTACCATTCACTTGACCTAAGTTTGAAAACTTTTGGAATTATAGTTAAATTCTCGATTTCGAATGTCAATAATGACTGGAGTACTATTGCAAATGCTATTGAAGGAGTTTGCAAGCTGCTGAGATCGATTTACCATGGCAATACACAATTAGGTCAGCAGCATATTGTGCGTGTTTTATGGGTGCAGGAAAATTGTCATAGAGTTCGTTTATTGTGAGGATGAATATAGTCGTAGGTCGAAATTCTGTACAGTGACTCATCGCTCTTACTGTCCATAAAATCAGTTGCAGAAGCGAACTTCATGAGCGCATCATTTTTGAAGGGCTCTTAATAGTCCTAAATAAAAAATAAATAGAAAATGTTCTATATGGCAACTGCGCTTTAACCAAAGTGTTGATTAGATAGCTCTGACTCACTTTACAGAATTTCGACTATCGAGTATAGTGTAGAGCTTAAAACTGATCCTTGAGGAACTCCAGCATTGAATTTGAAATAACTAGGTATGTCAAATGTCAGTTATATTTGTTTTTGTTGTTATTGGTTAAATCGTTTATGCCCATTTTCCATTAGACTTTTGTAGCAGATCTGGTTAGTTATATCTCTATTCTTCTGATTACTTTTTCCACTGACATCTGAAAACAACTAGTGACATATACCAAAAGTTACTAGACTTAATGGCCTCCGATGAGTTAAGAATTCAGCCAAAACGTTATCTTCAGCTTCAAGATTTACGCCTTGGGAGTGTATAGATTGTTTATATAAAGGAGTGTAGATGTTCGCAATTATAAAAAACCTGCAAAAATATTATGATTCGGATGGTAGACATTAACTGTCATTTTTGTCATGAAAACCACTTTTTGTTGGCCATACTGACCTTAAAATGAACTCCTCTATTTTCCATATTCGTTTGGCATTTTCTCATCTTACCATATTTTCTCAACTTTCTCTAATGTTGGTTCTTGTGTAGTGATCCTATTCCTCCTATTTCCTCTTCTTTTACTGGTTTATTTAGTAACTATGTTGTCCATATTTCTATGTATTGTTTTTTCTTCTCCCAAAATTTTTCATGTAGATAAAATTCATTATTTTTTGTTATTGTTTATCAAATTTAATCTCTTTGGATAATAAAACAAAAGTTAGTTGAAAAATTTAAATGAATTTTTGTCGAAAACGCCGCCGGATGAGATACTCATCCAAACGACGTTGTAGGTCACAGAGATCTCGGCAGTGTAATGTCACGAGATAACATACTGGTTCGTACCTATATACTGTGCTGTCGTCATAAGTTTATGTTATACTTACTTTTCTTGTTGAGAAAATATCATGCAGTTGTACATTGAAAATTGAAGTTTTCTAACAATTGCATACTTTCAAATAAATGTAGTAACCGTTGCCCTCTAATATATCCAATTTGGAAATTCTTTGATAGAAATCGGACTGACTGGAATGCTGACGCGTATCACCTCGGTAACTTTTAATGAAATATTTCCGATTTCACATCAAGATTTCGACACCCTTTCCACCTTATCATTGTGGGGTGTTTATTAGAGCTTGACATTTTCAAAAATATAATTTCCAATACTGTATTTACGTGCACCAATCAATAAACAGAAAGTGGTTGTTTAGATGTTGAAATTTTGATTGTAATGTGGTGAAATATTATTTTTCCTTCTACATTATGATGAAAGTGACCCTACAGTCGACGTTAGGATAAACAAACAACGATCCCTTCCATTAGTGGCCTTTTTCGTTTTATGAAGTTTTACGGCTTTTTTATAAATCTCGGTGATTTGGTACCCAAAAAGAAGGAAAGTTTTTCGATAAGTCCTCCATTTTTCGTTTCAACGTAAATCCTTTTGGGAGCTCTTGTTTTATTAGATTTCTTATGCAAACAAACATTTAAATACGTGTGCGAAATAAAACAGTTTTATCAAAATGAACTTATTTTAGTATTCATCCGGTCGTTTGTAGCCTAAATCCCCGTTTTCGGAATTTTGTATCAAATACTAAGCATTGTAGGAAAAAATTTTTTATTTTAAATATCATGCTGAATTTTCAAATTTCTTATATTTTAATGTTGAAACTGTGATAAGTGATCTATGATTAGAGGAAAGTCACCAAATATGGAATACCATTTTGTTTTTGGGATATAAAAAAAAATTCATATAAATAAAATCAGTTTAATGTTTTTACCAATCAGTCATACATTTATATGTAGTAATTAACAGCCTTTAATCAAATATATTAGTTATCAAATTAAAATCTAACACAAAAAACAAAATCACAAATAAGTAACCAAATATGGTATCCATATATGGAATATAAGCATAAATCAACATAACAATAACAAAAATGGACATTAATATCTTTGAGATCAATTAAATAAATATAATATATTGTGATAAGTGGAAGAAATTACATAATTACTCGCAAAAGTCACAGATCCAAGTATCAAACTCTGGAACAGCACAATCATAATGTGCCCAGAGCCCACACATCAAGCATTCAATTTAATATTCCATAATTAGACACCGACGACTGACCATATTTGGATTTTTATACTAGTTCAAAATTTTCCTAATTATTTTTTACAGTCACAATATTTTAATGACAAAATATCACAAAATGGTGAAATAAACATAATACCGATATACTAAATAGTATAACACTTAAGTAAACAAACATAACAGCTGGTAATACTCGTTTATTACTTACCTTTAAAATTTTCTGCACGACAACAAAACAAAACACGCCTGCCACACGTGAAGCATATGCGTAACTGACTCGATGGTGTGGGTGCGATAGTTAGTAGACCGAATGAAACAGAAGATGGTCGAGTGTTGCGTTTCATACTTAGTCTTGGAGGAATGAAGGCATTCCATATAAGGATACTATTCCATATTTGGTGACTTCCCTCAACTTTGTAAAACACAGATGCAGATGCTGTCCTATACAATGCGTCCATGAGGTAACGCATAAACTAATTACTAAATAAACAATAAAATTAGAAATTCCGGAAGTAGGACGATTTTCGATTTTAATTTACTATTTTTTCAAATTCAAATCTAATATGCGGGATCAACAACCTTCGTGTGATGACGTCTACACCATTTTTTTAATTGAACCTTCCCTTTTTTCAATTTCCGAATTGCCTTTGCTAAGCTGAATCCAAAAATGTATGATACGCTTCTTCAAATTGGTACAGGGTTCAGTGATGGAGAACAATTTGAGCTTTTATTGTAAATTTTCGTTTGGTTCTGGTAGTGTACCACAGTAATTGCATGACTTCAGTAACGTAAGCTTTCCATAAACATTTTTTTTTGTATCTTCGTCACCCTGTACCAGTCTGAAGCAACGTGGTAGGTATACATTTTTAGAATAGCTCAGCGAGGGAAATGCAGAAATTGGAATAGAAGGTTAATTGTTGACCCTGTATATTAGATTATAACTTGAAAAAATGATAAATTGATATATTAATTTAGTTAATAGGGAGTTTATGCGTTACTTTATGGAAGCACTGCATATTATTTTCGGAATCATACAGGATGACATAGAAAGAGAGCTTCATAATATCATAGTTGAAGATTCATCAGAAAATGGAAAAAGTGTAATAATGGCGAATAGTAGTTACTATCTACTATCAACGAACATTAACAAGACAAGGAGGATCACTCTAAGCTCCTCCCCTCGTTATGCCTATCTCGCTCGAATATCGGATGCTTGTGAATTTCCATATTTTCATCTTATCCAGTTTTTTTTCCATAAAATTGTAAAATTTCTCATGACAATAAAGCTTATCTTTTTCTAAGTATCATTTCAACGAAGGAAAATCAGAAATTACGATAAAAGATTGAACGATATAAAAAAGATTTACATCACACGTTTGTGATCAGTGTTTGAGCTAAGATGACGGAACGTCATATTTTGTGTTTACATTTTTAATAAAATAAATGTATTGTGTAAATAAGTGATTGCTTCAGAATCTTCTAATCTATACAACTACTTCAGTTATTGTTAGCAACGAACATTAACAAGACAAGAAGGATCACTCTAGGCTCCTCCCCTCGTTATGCCTATCTCGCTCGAATATCGGATGCTATTGTGTATAGAGCACCGTAAGTCTCCTACGCGCGATATGCATAAATAGGCTGACCGTCGTAGGGATATGTAAAGAAATATACCAGTTGTCTTTTTGAGTGAGCGAATTTTCCTTTAGAAATAAAATAAACATTTATGTACTTAGTGTTTTGTGTTTGGTTCTGCAAACAGAATGATGGAAAGGTAACATAGATACGTGGAAAAATGTATCAAAGATTACAGAATATATATATATAAGATGTTTCACTCGTTCGAATTTATCGCGTAAAGCACCGATGCCGCTGGTGACTGTCTGGTGACTTGGATGGTACAGAACGTCGCTACGTCCTTACTTGCATTTAATTTGGCATATTATACGGGACGTCGCCCGTCGAGTGCTGTTATTTTAGAACGGTGTTTATAATTGGCTGCTCGTGTTTTATATTTATATTGTATAGATTTTTTAAATTAATTAATTAATTGTTGAAATGAGCAAAAAATCATATTAATCTTTTTTTCTTTGATAGCAAAGCTTAAACACTAAATATTTTGTAATATTTGCTAATACAAAATTACGGATTTATTTTTATAATAGGGATATTATATAAACAAGTATATTAAGCAAGAAAACACAAAAAATTAACAGACTAATGAGAAAAATATAAAGCATAGAGTTGAGCTTGTTCGCATTTTTTTGGAAATTTTAGCTGAACTAACAAAAGGTTGCCTAGAACAGTTCACTTTTCCTACAGAAACTAAAAATGTGCCTTTAAAAGTGTTCACAACAGATTACCAAAATCTATGAAGCCCAGAAGGAAATGCTTTAGTGTATGTTACGGGGTATTTGTTAAAAAAATGTCTAATACAACATTCATGTGAAACATGCTTAAAATTTGCCCATTCGGCTGATTATTTAATAAACAGAGAAACTTTTTTCTGTAAACTAAAAGCTTACACGACAAAAAAGAATGAATTAAGTGGCTTATGTGTACCATCAAGGGACGTTGCTGAGAACGTTATTGCGATGGAAAATATATTTATCGAAAAATTCAATTCTATAGCTAACCATAGGGGAATTGGTCAGTTCCTCTTTAACGAATTTACCAAATTTTCTTTTCATCATCCATGTAATCAATTTCCTTTCAAATATTATGCAAGTCTCTACACCAGAATCCGTATATATTTTACACTCAAATGTATATTGAAAGATTTGAAAGACAATAGATTAAATTTAACACATAAACCAAACTCCAAACTTAGTATTTTACAATATTTATGACATTTTTCAATCAAGTCCTGCAGCTGCTTCTCTTTTTACTGTTTTAACCTTGTCAATCCAAAAAATATGCGTTATTTAAAGATCAAAATTTAAGATTTAGTGGCCCTATTATTCTGGTGGCTAATGAGTATATCTAATTTAATTTTTGATAAATATCTGCTAGAATATCAATAATTATCACAAAATTACTAAGATGCTGGATAAAAACTGTGAATTGATTCATTTTAAAAATTCAAGTTTATTTTTCACTTACCTTTTCAAATTCATATCCAGAACACTTTTCGAAATAATTAACATTTAAAAATAAACCTTTGTGATGAAGAATCTTATTAATTTAAATATATATTTCTCAAATTACCCCTGTATAGCTTAAAATAAAATAAGATTTTCGAACTGTTCTGGTATCTACCGATCTCGTTATTGACAACAAAAGCGAATCATAAACATAATTTATGAGAGCGGCGTCCGTTTAGGACGGCAACTTGAATCAAACCGTCCTAGAGTGAAATATCTTATATTTATTCTGTAATCTTTGAATGTATGAACAGTACTATGCACTTTATAAATGGTTGGAAAATTACTTACCTCTGCTCTGTTTTTATGGGAAACCTTAAAATGCAGGAATTATCCATTTCTTTTAACAAGGAACCTTAATCAGGATTGCATTTAAATTTTTTTGGTCTGGCTAGAAATTGTTGCGGAAACTTGAGAAATCCAACCCCAATTCAATTTTGTAGGGCAATCAAGAAATTATTTTCTCTGAAATATTTTAATGAGGTTGAAGGTACCAATTGTATTAAAGATATTAATACAGTTTTGCTCAATGTAACTCCTGATATGCTAGAAGAATATAAAAAATATCGATGTACCTATATTGAAAAATAATAGCTCTTTAACAGTTTTCACATGCGACTATAGAAATTTTTCAAGTACGGATGGCAATGCTATAGTTTACATTTCTGGCTATCTATTGAGGAAATGTTTGCTGCAACACTCTTGTAGTGCTTGCACAAAGTATAATGATGGAAATACATTACCAAAAGAAGCAGCTGTATTTTTAGAGCATAAAGCATATTCGACTTCTAAAAACTATGGAGGTCTGAATATACCTCCTAATAATATTGTAGAATATGTTAAACAACTAGAAATAATCTTTGTTGATAATTTTAATAAAATTAATTGTTACGAGAACGTTGGAGCGACCCTTAGAAAATTATATGAAAATTTACTATTTACACATCCTTGTAAAGAGTTTTCTCATAAATATTTTATATATATATATATTAGACTGCGGATTTATTTTACAATTAAATTTGCGAACCGGGATATAAAAAATAGATATTCTTCGAAACAATGAATGAAACCTAACATAAAATTTAATATTATTAAAACATCTTTGAAAGCCGGCAGGTACATTTTATTTCACAACATTTACTTAAATACATTTTTTTAAATTGAGTTGTTAACGGGCTATTCAATATGAAAGACTTTCAAAATTCATAGATTTTAACTCATTTGGTTAAACGCCTTTGGTTTTAGATGGTTCGTGTATCGATTCTCTCAATTTTCGAATCGCGATAATTATTTTTTCCAGTACCCGTATTTTACTGTTAGGTAAGCTGGTACTCTTTGATGGCCTCGGATTTAAAACAACCTGTAATGACCTGTATACATTTTATATTAGAATACCTATTTAAGTTGGCATTGGCAAACATTTTATTGTTAATTTTTATACCTACTAGTCTCATCTGTAGCTTACTACATTATTACTTTTTGATGTAACTTTCATTTTCCTTTCATTTGTGCTAGGTACCAGTTATTTTTATAATTATGTTTAGATTCACCAACTAAATACCCTGACGATATTCCCTTTTTCATTTTAATTCCCACCAAGCGGAATAGGCTACAATAACAATTATTGCTAGATGTTTTTAAATCACCCTGGTAAGTTAACGTTCATTCGTTTTAATCGCCAGCGGTTTGCATCAACCTCGTATGAACACAACACGAGCACGTGCACGGCTCCAGGAATTTGTCGAAATCGTCGGCGCGCTTGTGTAAGCTGGACATGAAAGTTCCGACTGAGAGTGACCCTTCTTGTCTTGTTAATGTTCGTTGCTACTATTTTATTACATATCAATAAAATTAGAAGTTTTTTTATTTGTGTATTTTGAATTTTTGCTTTGTTTTTAGGTGAAATCGTAGGTGAAGGCCTGTCGTTTACCTCCCGACCTTGCTACCGACTCTGACGATATGGTAAGTGTTTCTGGTTACTGTTAAGGTACAAAAAATGTAATCCAATATCAACTGCTCATAACTTCGATTAGGTTACGTTAACTCTTAGTGTATTCTTCCTTCTTACTTCGATTACTGACTGATATTGATTATCGGTCTTGTCTCCCCACCACTTATCGACACCAAGAAGCTTCAGATAGGTTTGCCAAACTATAGTTAAAAACATACATATTTGAAGATAATGCGTGAGGCTGTTTTGAAACGTTACTGCAGTAAGGGCCGGTTGTACAATTGTAGCTTAGTGAAGGTTCAAGTGTGAACTCAGGTTCAGCGTCAGATTGCTGTTGTACAAAGCTGGCTCACGGTTGAGCTTCATTTAAACCTTAAGCTTAGTAAAGCCTCCAAGAGGGCAGGTTTAATGT
This sequence comes from Galerucella pusilla, assembly GCA_910591695.1. Lineage (NCBI taxonomy): Eukaryota > Metazoa > Arthropoda > Insecta > Coleoptera > Chrysomelidae > Galerucella > Galerucella pusilla. The sequence goes on from CAJUYI010001997.1 coordinate 8,082, forward strand.
AAGCTTAAGCACGGAACAGATTGTTATCATGTTCCGTGGCTTAAATGTAAATGAATTGTATGCAAACATAACCTGTACTCAATTTAATATTAGATTGAAAGTTTGTCAAAGTTAATTATGGATATTTTAACCGATGATGAGGATTTTTTGGAACTTATTGGAATCTTACAACACCCGAGAAAACCTCGGGTGTATAGAGAGCGTATGAATCACTTTGAATGTTGAATGAGTTTATTCAAAGATTTCGTCTTTCTAAAGAAACCGTTCGCTTTGTGACAGATTGTATATCAGAGGAAATTTCTTGTAAAACTAATTGGTAGCAAATATGACATTAGTTAGGTTATTTGACAAACATATTGTGACCAATTTACTTCATACGCATGCGTTAGTTCGGAAGAAGTTCTACTAACACTTGCAAATATAGGTTCAGTAGAGCTGCTACTGAACCATGTTTGTACAACATGCTTAGGGTTGAGCTAAGCTTATAATATTTTAAGCACAGCTCAGTTGAGCTCAATTTTAAGCTTCAAATGTACAACCGGGCCTAAGTCTTATATTTAGTTCAAATCCACCGAGATGTACAACTACCTGCAGAAGTTTCTGATATTACAAATAATGGTTCAGGACTAGTGAAGCACTTTCAGACAATAGCTTCGGTAGGGTGTCTGTATTTTCATTGCCTACAATACCCTTGTACCCCGAAGTCCACTTAAGAGTTACACTATTATTAGTATCAAGGGTTGAGAGTTTTTGTAGGCAGTCCCAGACCAGTATAGATCTAGTATCATAGTGATTACTCTAATATTAGATCTCTGAAGCTCCAAACGCCATAGTGTGATATCATATCGCACGGTTCGCATGAATTCAATTAACGTGGTTTTCTTATTTAAATTGTAAGCGAATTATAATTGTGAGATAAACTAGAAATAAAAAGTGTTAGTGTGGATTTATGCAGCAACATTTAACAATTATCAATTAGCATTTAACAATTAACATTTATCATTTAACAATTAGTAAAACTGCCATCGTTTATGCAGACACAATCATAAATTAGGAGAAAATAGTAAGCATGCGCACAAGCCCGAGATTCTAGTTACAATAACCCTACATTTTCATGTATTTGTGCATTGGAACAATTTTGAAGATGTATAGTAGAATTGAAGATTTTTTTCTTGTATTAGTACGACTTGAAAATAAGCAAAGACACAACATAACCCTAAGTCAACCGCTTTTCTATGAATAACGTAAGGATCTGCGTACTAGTTGCGCACTAGATGAAAATTCGGTACCTACATTTAATTTAAGAAAGTTAAAAGTTGGCCAACTTCGTAATTGTTAAATGATAAATAATAATTGTAAATTATCTGCATAAATGGAGTCATAGTAAAATGAGTAATTCAACCTATAATTTATAGATGTTAATTGTTAAATGCTAATTGATAATTGTTAAATGTTGCTGCATAAATATACACTCAGTCTCGGTTTTTTATTATAATGGAAGTTGATACTGATAGTAGCGAAAAACCTAAGGTACTTTTTAAATATTTATGGCCGTAGGAAAAATAGTGTACATTACTCGTTGCAAAGTGAATTTCACTCATTTCATTTCCGCACTCACCGATGTCAACATTATTTTAAAAAAACCATTACGTTAAACAATATATGTTACAATTATCGCATGGTCTTAGGAAAAATAGTGTACATTACTTGTGCGGAAGTGATTTTTCACACTCGTCACGTAATATACTATTTTCTACTCTTTTACTAGTAAATTTCATATTACCTACTATATGCTAAGTAATTACACTGTTGGTATATGGGTCCCGGTTAACTGACCTAACTGACAGGAACCCGGCTGGTACATGTGAATTTGGGATATCTTGGAAAACAAAGGTCAACCTTAGAATACCTCTAGTAACCCAACTCTATGATATAGTCAAAACTTCCCATCGTCTGTTCTATTTTCTGAAACCAGATAAATAATAAAGTAGACATCCCTCTACAACAGTGAACCCTTCGGAGAGGAAGTATTTAAAAGAACAGGCATCACTCAGTCCTTTATCAATTGGCAGGAATATAGTTTTAATTTTCAATATTAATTTTTTGTTTTTTTTTTCTACACCTTTTATTATTATAGTTACATGGAATTTCACCGGAATCAATTGAATTTTCTGAGAAAGCTTTAGCAAAAGTTATTAGGAGAATCCATCTATTCTCCACAGAACGGAGTATCTCATTCTTATAATGAACATTTCACAGTGCCAATGTTAACAAATTATAACGGTCTACTTTGAAATTCCCATTTAAATTTTTATTCGACGATCTCACAGCACACGTATTTTTTGCCCGGCTTTTGAAGGTAATCAAGTTGAGCTGGTCGTTTTTGTTGATTTATTATAGACGATAAGCGCTTTACCTTATCAATGCGGATGTTTGGATTTTAACGCACTAAAATTCTCGTTTCTGGATAAATTTATGTTAACCTCAACATTGCTAGAGTTTGTTCAGCCATCCTTTGCCGTTACGTCATAATGGGTGACGTATTCTGCTGTTTCACGTATGTCTTATATTACTTTAATGCTATTTTACACTTAACCTCAAAATTTAGGCAGTGACATGTCAAATAATTCAATATGGCGACACAGGGCAAACAATAGTATATTATTAAACGAGCAATTTATGATAGTCATTATTCACACTGGGTGACGTTTGCGTCCCGAGCCGCAGGCGAGGGGCGCAAGTCACCCGAGTGAATATTGGCCATAAATTGCGAGTAGAATACTATACTTTGTCCACGACCCTTGATTTCTTTATTAAATAAAAGTCAACTAACCTCCAGTTCATGAAGTTATAATATGTAGATTTTCGATTTTTCTGGCAGCAGTTCTATAGTCGTTAATTTCGCCGCTTTTTTTTATTTCAGTTGGTGTACAAGAACGTTCATTTCCAATATCCGAATTCAATGAATTCATCGTTGCAGTAATATAGCAAGTTCGTAACAATTTGGTATTACTAACGTCAAAATTAAAAATTAAATAATTTGACATATATAGAGATGGGCGATACTGTGTAAAGTATCAATACAACGTACCGTTATAAATATATTGTTTTGAAATACTTAATATTAGAAAATATCGTTATGAAAAGTATCAATACTATAAAGGTTTCGATATTTTATCGATACGATATAGGTATTTCAGAATCAAATTTCCTGAACAAAATACACAAATTTAAAAATTTATTTCATATTGTACCCCCATCTCTAGTCGTGAATTATGAACCATAATACACTCCAGTGTATTATGAACCATAATTCACTCTAGTAGATATATGGGTACCATATACCTTTTGTTAGGAGGTAAATATCGACTTATTATTAGGTGGTCGTGAACAAATGTGATTTAATACATTGTATACCGTGGATTTTGGTATACGTGAGTGTTTATTTTGGAGAAAGGTGCTTTTATTTGGCTTTGGTGTCTCTATACTAATAATATACAATAAAAAGTTCAGTTTTATAAAACTTTTAAGCTGGGTATATCAATTTAGGACCAACTTTTGGTTGTGTTCCTATATAAGAACATTATTTTTTTGTTAGTGGTTTTTAGACTTTCAAGAATTATAATTTAATATTTACGGGTATACACTGACTAAAACATATACAATATTATAATGGAAGTGAAACTTTTATGAAATTGCTGGCATTGAAATCTCACTTGCTTGAATTGGAAGATATCACCTGCAGTATTTAACTTTTATGCTTACGGATTTCAGGAGTGAAACACCTACTTCAAAATGCCAACAACTCATATTGTAGTCGGTTGTGGGAGCCGTTCAAACCGAGACAAAGTTAGCTTTTTTAAGGTCCCAGCTGTTTTAAAGAACACATTTTTTTTGGTGCACAAGAATGAATTAAGTAAGAAGCGTAGAGAAATGTGGTTAGCAGCAATCAATAGAGATGATTTAACAGAATCAAAAATCAAATATCAGGCTGTATGTAGCAGGCATTTTGTTCAGTTTTTTTCAATAACAATATTTATAAAAACTAAGAAAAGTGATATGTTCTAAATAAAAAATACTAATCAAATGAACAATATACTGAACACTAATAAAATATATTAAATTGAAACAAAATTTACTAATAAATTCGACTAAAAAGTCTTGAGCACTGTTTATGACTGAATAGACAATACAAAACTAACCTATCTGTCTAAATTGTTTGCCCTGCACTGCCATATTAGGCCAAAAGTGATCTGGATTGCCTAATTGTTTTCAAAATATGACAACTGAACTGTCAAAAGTAACAGATAAAATTTATGTCGACCCTAGATAAGAAATACGTTAATGACGTCATAATTCCGTCTCATCCATTTCATGAATGAGAGAGCAAGCTGGACAATGTATGTCGTAACGGCAAAGGATGGTTGAACAAACTCTACCTACCTTTTCTCTTTGTCTCCTAAACTGATTTGGAAGGTAGCAAAACGATGTAAATTTAGTCAAGATTTATTTTTAAGAAAGTATTTCTTTCCGGAATTCTCGTTGTGGTGAGTGGGTGGGTAAAATCACAATGGGGAAAAGGTATCGTAGTTCACCTCTAGCGGTGATATCTAGTTGTGATCCCTATACTACAGATACTAAGGTGCGAAGCATAGAGAAATATAATATAATGAGAGTTGTCGACCCTTTAGTAACAGTTGGCATCACGTTGATCGAAGCGCACCAGGAAGGACTGGAGGAACTTATTTTTGAAGGCGGGATATTTAAATTGGTTAGTTTGGATTGTGAGTAGTTAAATTTTACAGTTTGTCTAAAAATTTTGTTTATTATATGATTAACTCATTACAAAAAATAAAATTATAGTTTATTTTTTCTAATGAATGATTATAAGAAATAAACAATTTTAAGACACTTTTATGTCCGATTTCACCAACCATTTCCTAAAATTGGGTAATAACTAAATCGGATTTTGGAATTGCTAAGTGAAATTTCCGTTTCACCACGCGCTAAGAATTACATGAGATTGACAATATTGGGTATTTTCTATCATGTTTGGGCGTTTCTTAACGCATGATGGAACGTGAATTCTATATCTTCTGTAAGTTCCTCGTGGCATTATTTATTATTTTTTGGGAATGAAACCACAATAATGTTTTCTATTTTTTTTAATTCGACGTTTCGGTAGCGTTCCAGCTACCTCTGTCAAGATTAAATAATGATAAAATAATTTTTGGTCCCTATCTGACACAACGAAAAAAATATGACAACTAGACAATCAATAATATTTTAAAGTTTAAGACTACAAAACTTTGTTGTCAAATTTTATTAAGGTCCATTCATACTAGATCACATCTCTGGTAAAATGTGAAATAAATATTTTATTTTATGACATTCCAAGGATATAATAGTCTACTATAGAAACGGAATCCCGTGAAGTGCACGTTCCAGGAATGGTTTTTATTGGGATAGCGCTTTTTTTCGATTATTTTGGAAATGTTGTTAATAAAACGCGTTTGTTGTTACTTTTTCGTGTATGATTATTTTTGTTTTCAAAATATGTATGACTCAGTTTGGTGATTTTGTGTATTGAAGGGTGTATCGATTAACAACTATTCAAATGATAAATCATAAGTAAACCTGGATAAAAACTTATGATGCTATCCTGATAACGCAGGTAATTGATTATTGAAAATTTCTCTTTCTAACATTGGTAACCAAATTTGACTACATTCGGCTGAAATACTAGCTACACATGTATCTGCATTTAGTTGCATTGAAGCACTTCCTTCGATTTTTCGTCTTTTATTATTGGGCTCTTTCAATATTATTTTTGTTGAATCCCATTGAATTTTATGTCCCTCTTCCCAAGCATGTTTACAAATACCTGACTTAAAGAACTCCCTATCTTTGATATATTTTTTATAAATAGAATTTGTCGTATTCACAAGATATATGATATATGCAATTTTTTGAAGATTGTTCTTCATTTTTTGGTTTTGTTTTTGTTAGTATAGATCTCAACGTATAGTTAGATTTGAAGCTAGTTCGAATATTAAATTGATTACCAATTTTCTTTATTTTTTCTGATAAACCCCTAATATACGGTATTGTCAAGTTTTTAAAAATTATGTTAGCTGAATTATTAATATTATTGTTATTATTATGTCATTCCAAAATCTGATTTAGATATTACCTAACTTCAGAAAATGGTTGGAGATATTGGGCATAAATGCGCTAAGAAAGACCTAAACATGATATAAAATACCCAATATTGTCAATCTCAAGTAATTCTTAACGCGTGATGAAACGAAAAATTCACTTAGCAATTCCAAAATCTGATTTAGGCGTTATCTAACGTTAGGAAATGGTTGGTGGAATTGGGCATTAATTTAAATAAATAAGAAATCAACACAAATTTGAAATGTTCATTAAACTGCACATAATAACAGAACAAATAATCCACATCTATATTACCATCAATTTATCAAATATTTATATATTGGAATGTTTTTCTTATTTATTTGAACTGTTTTTAACGTGGGATGAAATTATACGCTCACTATGGCTAATTACTGTTGATTTATTGAAGAAACACTTAGACACTATAATAAACTTAATTTATATACACACTACTTAATGTCTACTAATTTATTTACACTCGGTATAATAATTGTCCTAATTTATCTTCAACACTATTTATATTCACTATCTGTTCTCTCACTGTATACTGAAACTGTTTACCGGTTCACTGTATACTGAACAACTCCCCGACTGACTCAAAAACCCGCGTATATATAGTCCTCTGTAACTCTAGAACCTTCTTGAATATACCACCTCTGCGTATACTTTATAATTCTGGAACATTCGTGAATAAACCATTGTATGGTACGCTTCGAGAACAGTATGAATATTACCTGCGAAAGAACCTTTCTGAATCATTGAGTTCGTAACAATATGATTAATCACAAAATAAAATATTTTAAAATTATTAAATCAAACAATTTTATTTTGTTAAATCTACATTATATTTAACCTTGAAGTTGTGACGCGTTTCGCTAACACAGTAGCTTTTTCAAACGAATTCGTTTGAAAAAAAGATTTAACAAAATAAAATTGTTTGATTTCATAATTTACTATGGATCTTCATCAAGTAAAAGCCTCATCTATTCAATTTTTAAAATATTTTTATTAAACTTATTTTATATTCAGGAAAGTTAATTCAATATCACATCAAATTGCACATTTTTGAAAAGTATTCACAAAAACAACAAAAAAGAAAGTAGATTCTCCATTTCTATGAAGGCAGGAACAGGTCTGAAACAAAATAAATAAAACACAGTACCGTAAGTTACAAAGAAAAAAAATTATTTTTATTTGCTAGTCTTCTTACTATACTTATATCATTTTTTAATTAATAAGGTGACAAACTTTTAGGAGCTAAGTTTAACCCTATCCTTAGTAGAATTCCAATTTTTATGCCTACAGCTTTGTCGCTAGACACATCCAAAGTCAATTGTTCTTATTTCACCAAATAACAAGACACAGTTTTCATCAATATGCTCCATTTTTACCATTTCTTTAAGCCTATCAAAAATTGCTTAATTAATTCCAGTTTCAAATGGCACTGATCGTAGAGGTAACTGTAAAGTAGATTTACTGGGCAAAGATATAAAACATTTTAAAACATCATCTTGTGGTACTTTTTTATAAATGGATAATGTTATTGGCCACGAAAGTTTGTGTTTCTAAGTTTCATTTATTTTACTTAGTACTAGATTCCAAACATATTTTGTTAGGTAGATGTTCCAAATTGAGTTTCTTCGAGGCTATCATTATTGTTAAAAAAAATAAGCTTTCATTTTAATACAGGCAATACGGTATTTTCAAAAGCTTTGGTATTATTATTATGTTCAACTACTTCCAGCGACAAATTGATGAAATGTCTGTCAAAGTTTTAGTAGGTAACGAGTAATTTCACAGTTATAGATAAACGTGAAAGATATGTTGTCATAGATAAAGGATAGTATGCAATTCGCAACCATGCAAATGGCCATTTTGTACTCGCATGAATTGCAGCACTTGCCTTCGGCTCGTGCTGCAAATTTCATACTCGTGCATCATTTTGTGCTCATTGCATAATATACTATTTTGCATCGGCTGCTGGGCAAGTTGCTAAGCAGCAAATTCGAAATGAAATATTTCGTGTTAGGTCTAGGTTTACTCTAAAATCACGACAAGTACGGCTTGTTAAATTATGACGTCCTGCGACAAATTGATGGAATGTCAGCACATCGTTTCTGTCAAAGTTTTAGTAGGTAACGAGTAATTTCATAGTGGTTTTCTACAAATACATATTTATAGGCTTCTATTTCTCTGTACCTGTTAGAAATAGCAATGAAAAAATATTTACATATTTCTTGAATACATATTTCAATTCTGATAGAAAGCCCATCAGCAGGGAATTCGTAATGAAATATTATCAGTTTAATCCTTTCAAAGTTTTTGCAATGTATGCATGTAGTAAACGTGAACGATATGTTGTCATAGAAAAAGTATAGTATGTAATTTGCAACAAAATGGCCATTTTGCACTCGCACTTCGCATTTTGCACTTGCCTTCGGCTCGTGCTGCAAATTTCATCCTCGTGCAAAATAGGCATCATTTTGTGCTCGTTGCATAATATACTATTATATTATGTGAAACTAATTTTAAATCCCACTCACCATTTGTATAATATTTCTTATTGACATTTTCACTTTGACTTTGACAAACAGAAGCCAGATTCACATCGACCAAAGTATGATTGATTTTGTATTTATGTATTTTTATTTTTATTGACTTAAAAGTTAGTATTCTAGGATATTCGATGATATTTATCGACATTAAGGGCAAAATGTTGAAGTGAAAGGTAATTTATAATATTTTGAAGTATTTTTTCTAATTTTGACAAATAAAGTGACACTTTTTGAAACTGATTGACTTTATGAAACGTCTTACTTTTTGTAACTACATAGTTGCATAAAGTAAAATTTTATGCAATTGGTGACGAAAAATGTATTTCAAAATTAGTGACAAAAAGAATTATTCTCTTTATTAAACTGTTAAAAACATAAATTATAAATTAATTAATTATTATAAATATTGATAACACAATTATTGCAATTATTCAAATTAATTCCGACGACATATTTTTTCATTGCTCGAACTTGCTGTTATTTGAGAAGCGGCGCACATTGCATTAGATGTTTCATCTAATATTTCTTGCGCTATAAATTTTTTATTATTCATGGAATTTTCAACATATCCCTCCGCAACAGAGGTGGATTTCCAACCTCCATGCATCTTTAATTTTAAAATATCAGCGCCACTGTTTGCTAGGAAAGTGGCAGAGCTTCTTCTGAAGCAGTGGCCAGTATATAGAACAGGATTTGAAAGACCAAGAAATTGTGCAATAACTTTTGGCAGACTGCTGAATGTGTTAATTCCCACAGGATTTCTGGTACATTTTCCATTCGCATATTTTACAAAAAATCTGTTGTGTTCAAGAACCTGGGGACGCAACTTAATATATTTTCTTAATATTTCAACAAGATTCGTATTTTCAATGTCTCCAGTGGTAATTGCAAACTGCCGTATAACTTTTGTTTTTGAAGGTGGGATATCAACACGAAAATGGCTTCCTTCCTCTATAACATTTTCATCTGGAAGAAATGTTGATTCTGCTTTTCTGCATGCTCCTGCCATTCCAATTATCATTGCAACCTTAGCCATTAAGTATTCTTTGTCATCAGCTTCCACTTGAAATTTGGCAAAATCTTCTTTAATAAAAACTTTTGACTTTTTAGCACTGTACCCGTCCGCTTGCCTTTTAATATATGCTACCAAATTTGTATATTTTTTAATATCAATATTCCTTTTCAGATTTAGTTCAGACCTTAACATTGAGTAAAGTGTCCATAATGTGGAAACTTTTAGATCTTTCTTACCCTCAAAATGGGCAAGTGAAACTTTCTTATTAACATGTTCAATTTTCTTCTCATCACACCAGGTAACAAATTTTTCGTATGCCAAATCATAAACTGCCTTTGACTTTTTGGGAATTACTGATAATAGAGCATTACCTGCTGCCTCTTCAATATCGTTTGGTAGCTCTTCAGAACTTGAATCACTCATTTTTTGAAAATAAAACTAAAAATATATCAATCTTGTTAAAAACCTTCCGTCTAGACTTTTTTTACAAAATGTCAAACTGACAACTAGCATGAAGTAACAGCAACAAACTAAATTTATGTTTTCCAAATTTTTATCAATTTTATTAAATTTTATTTTTTTATTACTTTCTTCAAAATTAGGAAAAATCTTGTATGCAATACGTTACGAAATGAAATTTTGTGTAACTGTCACGCGTTACACAAAATTAGGCATTTCGTAACTGATGGCATAAATAGCTATTATCTTCATGAAAATGTTATAATTTTTTTTATTCCTCACTTGCAAGAAGTGAGTTGAATTGAATCAAAACGAAAAATCTGCCTCCAGAAATCCTACGAAAAATATCACGCGAGATCCCAAAATAAAACTTATTATAAAATCTAGGATAACAGCATTAGTGGAAATTATTGAAAAATGAAGGGCATTTTTAACTTCAGAATCACAAAATGACGAAGTTCAATGAGATAAATCTTGAGATTTCTTTCAAAATAAAATTAGAGGTATTGATCTTTGACACATAAAAGCTAATTGGAAAAGTTTTCCGTAGAAATGTTTTAAAATTCGATGTGATACTGAATCTTGTCAGATATCTACCGCAGAATGATTAAAAAAACCTTAAATGGAATGGATATGGGAATGGGATATTTTTTTCATTTAGAAGAGAGAATAATTGGTTTCAAAAACTTTTTTATTGTACCAGGTGAGCTGATGAGAACGGTCATCGGCTATCTTAGAATCAGATTGTAGTACAACATTGGAAATAAAAATTTACAACAAAAATGATATTTTACCATACACTCCAAAGAGAAAATATGGAAGAGGCTATAAAGAAACTTAAAATAGGAAAAGCCAGTGGGGATGATGAAGTAGCGCCAGAGATGATAAAATGGTTAGGAGAAAAAGGAAAAGAATGGCTGCTTCTCATATGCAGGAAAGCATGGGACACTCAAAAAATTCCCAAAGAATGGGAAAATAATCTTATATTGCCAATACATAAAAAAGGGGATCAAACACTGTGCAATAATTATAGACCAACATGTTTAGCCCAAACCAGCTTCAAAATATGAACGAGAATATTAGAGATCCGATTAAGAAGTCATATAGAGGCAAAATTAGAAGAGGAACAAGAAGCTTCCAGACCAGGAAGGCAAATAAATGATAATGTATACATTTTAAGAAGACTAATTGATAATACAATAATTGAAGCGGGAGAGGAAATGTATTTATCATTTATAGACTTGAAGGCAGCTTTTGATACAGCAGAAAGAGAAAAATTTGGGAGGTATTGGAAGACTTAGAAGTACCGAAAGCTCTGATTGATATAATTAAAAGCACATACGAGACTGTCAAATTAAGAGTGCAGATAGGAGGTCGAAGATCGGAAGAGTTTTCAATGAAAAAAGGTATAAAACAAGGTGAAAGCTTAAGCCCACAGCACTGTTGTTTGTTATTATTACGGACAAAATAGTGGAGGAAATAAAAAGACAAGGAGAAAATCTGGACACGATAATACGGTACAGGAACATGGGTACTGTTCAGACTATCAAAATCGAGAAATAAAATGCAGCAACTAATTAACTTACTGACAAGGGAACTAGAAAAGATGAAAATGACAATAAATACAGAAAAAACCAAAGTAATAATAGTAAATGAAAAACAGGGGAATAATTACGAGGAATTTAGACATTAGAAAGAGTAACAGCCTATAAATACCTAGGAAGTATTTTTAACAGAAGATGGAAAAATAGAAGCAGAACTTAATAACAGAGCAAATGATTCAACAGGATTATATTATTCCTTGAATCAAACATTATTAAGCCATACATACATTGATATGAATACAAAGATTGAAATATACAACAAAATTACAGTACCAACTAGAACTTATGCCAGTGAGAACTGGGTACTGCAGAAAAAACATGAAACAAAAATGAATGCAACTTTTTTTTCGAAATTATCCAATATTTCGCGCTGGGAGGGAGGTGGAGGGAAATAAATACTACAGTTATAATGTAAATATGTATAGATAATTGTAATAGTGCGTTTTGAAGAGGGAAGTAAGATGGCATTTTTTTCGTCATAGCATAATCATTTTTAGCAAATTACTCATATATAATATAAATATTATATTCTACTCAAAAACCAAGAATCTCAATAAAAAATAAATTATACAGTGTGGAAACCACTTATGGAATAAAATTCTTTATGTCATTTCAGACGTATTTGTATATTAAACAAAACCTGCTACGCCCATGAATTTTATCATAAATACCTAAAAATTGCCTAAAAACGCCAATATTTGGACAAAATCGGTGAATAATGTGGATTGTTTTCTATTCTGTCAGTTGTTGATGTGTTGACAGTTTGTACTGAAAAAGTGAAATCTTTGTCAAACACTCTCTCCTTGTCGACATAACAATGGAATATTTAACTGAGACTCACCGAATTGAGATTTTAATGATAATCGGGTACGGGAATAACTGCAGAAGTCAAGTTGAAGTGGCACACTTATTTAATCACAGGTATCCCAAATTGCCTAATATTTCACAAAGTACTGTGTCTAAAATCCATGCACAATTCAGAGAACTTGTACATGTCATACCATTGAAAAGAAAACCACACTTCGTTGAAGATGATGTGAAAGTGGATATTTCGTTAAGTGTCGAAGATAATCCAACTTCAAGTACACGTCAAATTGCCCGTGAAAATAATGTTAGTCATACAACTGTTCTAAGATGTCTTGATAAAGAAAAACTTCATCCCTACAAATTAACTTTTGTGCAGGAGTTAACAGAAGACGATCCAGATCGTGGAATAGATTTTTGCGAAAGATTGATGAATAAGCTGAACAGAAATGAGATAGCTCTTGGTACCATTCTTTTTTCTGACGAATCAACATTCACATTGAATGGAGAGGTAAACCGACAGAACTGTAGATATTGGTCAGCAGAGAATCCTAATTGGATGCGTGAGACACATACTCAGTAGGTACCCTCAAAAGGTGAACGTTTGGGCCGGTATCATAGGCGACCATATTATTGGTCCTATATTTATAGATGGAAATTTGACAGCTGGGAAATATTTAAATATGTTTAGAAATGAAGTTATTCCTGCGATGGCAAACTTATATCCCAACGCAATAGATCCTAGCTTACCGAATGAAAATGTTTGGTTCCAGCAAGACGGGGCAACACCCCATTATGCTTTAATGGTAAGAACTTATTTAGATGATATCTTCCCCAATAAATGGATTGGACGAAGAGGTACTATTGAGTGGCCAGCTAGATCGCCAGACCTTACGCCGTTAGATTTTTTTCTGTGGTGTTATCTCAAGAACAATATGCAACACAACCAACTAGCATTGTAGACCTCAAAGACAGGATAACTACAGAAATACGGAATATTTCACCTCAAACTTCAAACAAAGTTAAGGAGGAGTTCTATAGGAGACTGAGCTATTGTCAATAACTAGGTGGAGAACATTTTAAGCATTCATTTCAATGTATTAAAATCAAATACATCAGGTATCTCATGTATGTGTTCAATAACTGTAAAAATAAAAATTTCACCCTGTATAATTCATAATTGACCATACATTATTTAGTTTCTTGGAATCGGTTCATTTGGAGGATTTCAAAAATATTCAAATATACAGGGTGTTTCATTAAAAAAACAACACCGACTATGGCATAGGTACTTGCGTGAATTTATGTTTACATAAGGCACAACTCAATTCAAAAGTTGATGTGTTTTTATAATTTTCTAAACTAATGACAAATAATTTTATTCCATAAGTGGTTTCCACACTGTACAAAGCAATGGATAAAGGGAAACCATCCATAGGGGTATTTATTGACCTAAGGAAGGCATTTGACACTGTGGATCACTCTCTGTTATTAGAAACAATGGAAAATATGGGCATATGAGGTACCGCAAATGATTTGTTTGGAAGCTATTTACAAAATCGGAAACAAAAAGTAAGAGTAAACAATTATGAAAGTGAAGAGCGAACAGTTATTTGTGGAGTTCCTCAAGGAACAGTGCTGGAACCTTTGTTGTTTATCATAATCTCTATTTATTAAAAGAAAATAATAAAATAATATGTTTTGCTAATGACACTATCATATTTTATAGCGATGATAACTGGTTTGAATTAAAAACTATGGTCGAAAAACTTTCAGAAAATCTTAAGGGATTATTTGACGTCAGACTCCCTATCCATAAACTTCGGAAAAACATTTTACATACCTTTTAGCTCCCAAGAAATTTCTCTCCCAACTTTCGACCTAATTATACAAAATAACATAAAAATTAATCCAACGAGAAAAATTAAATATCTAGGGATAATTATTGATAGTAGTCTGAAATGGAAGGATCATATTGATTATTTATTGAGAAAACTTAGAACAATACTTTATAGGTAGATTTAGACAGTTTCCAGATATTCTTGATTTGAAGCAAAAAATTATAGTATACAAAAGTCTAGTAGAGTCTCATCTAAGATACGGAATCATAGGTTGGGGTGGCGTATGTAGAACTTACTTGAACCCCCTTGAGGTTCTTCAACGAAGGTTTTTGAAAATAATTCTCGGTAGAAACAGAAAGTATTCTAGTGATCAATTATTATACAAAGGAACAGAAGTTTTTGATTGCCGTCAGCTATTTTTCTTTCAGATATGTAAATACCAATCTTCACACCGTACATTACTTTCAACTGGCAATCATTCATATATTACGAGACAGCAGGGTATTTATGTTTTACCTTTAATGTTAAAATATGTGGGACAAAGAGGATTTGCTTACCTTGGACCAAAAGTTTTGAATATCTTTTTTCAACAACAAAGCTGACAAAAAATATCAAAAAAGAGTTCGAAAAGCTACTAACAAAATTATCAAGGCAAAAAATACAAAATTTCCAAGGTTAATATATGATGTAAAAATATTGGGAAACTGTCGGGTGAATTTAATTCATATCTGTATATTTTTAATTGTGTTTCCATAAAAAACAATAACTTTGTAATTATATATATTTTTTATTTATATTTTATTGGACTTACATACAGGTTATTTACCTCGTAAGTTATTCTTTTTATTTACTAGGTACATCTATGCATCTTTTTCAGAATGTACTTTATATCAAATGGGAAATAAAATTATCATTATTATATATTATTAAATGAGCAAGTTACACATTTTATATGACAAAAAATATTACTTGACTCACAACACCATGTCAAGGGTAATCAATACCTTTTCGGTAATTGTTACTTACGTCCTTCAAAACAGTTAAAATATAGGGAGGAGAAACATGTTTTTTTAAACAAAACGTCTTGGAAATAAACTTTTTGTAACATAATTTTGTTACGGTCCCAATCCTTATCCTGTTCTATTCGCAAACCCCTGCTAAATTGTAGAACGAAAAGGCGCCGTTTAGATATCCTTATCCTTTTCGGTGGCGCTTCTTTCCGAGCTCGTCCTCGATATTGATGTTAAAAAGGAAGTCGACCACACCTCGCCAATCGGTGTTTGCTGCATGTTATTCTGTTTTTGAACGACACAGAATCCCGTATTTTGCATCATTCACATATTCGAGATTAGTAAACAGAATATATTTGAAATTCAACGTAAAACTCTTTAAATTTTGTATTGAGCAAAAATCAAGGTCCTCAGTTTTATAATACCGAGTTCTCTAGAAGTTTATAACTCATTCCAACCACAAATACCTATATTCGAATTCAGGAAATGAAGAAGAGTTTTCACATTTTCATGGAAATTATGTTTTTATATCATTATTACCATTGTCTGCAGACACTTTAGCAAAAAATGATCCTCTGCTTGTTTTGCCATTAAATCTGTCTCTAAAAAGCTTTATTCATCTACCAATTCAACAACTTAGACTTCTTGTTTGAATCGCTCCTTCGCTACGGTTTGCCTTTTATTTTTATTTCTGAGGAACTTGTAGTTTCCACCAGTACGAAAATATTTTCAAATTAAACTGAGAAACTGAGAAACTAATTACTAGAAGAAAACATTTCGTTGTTTACTTGACTATGCCCTATTATGACTATTTTTTTCTTTATGTTTTTAGCTCTTTTTCAAAATTTTTGTCTGCAAAACATGAAATTCAAAATAAAGCAAAGTTATTTGTTTCAAAAATTGTGAAAAAAGAGCTAAAAACGAAAAGAAGAAGATCCATTTTAGCGGAGAAGCGAACCGCCATATTTCAGGCCTAACTTTCAAATAATACCACTACCATGTTGGCCATCACCTAACCGATTAAGATTTTCCCAAAGTGGTATGAAAATGGAGTTCGACTTTTTTATACATAATTATCCATTTTTTTTTATCAAACCACAACGAGTCTAAGAAAATTAAAAGTGCATTAGAATTTATTTTTCAACGACCTTTCCAAATCTGTTATTGGAACTTTAGTTCTTTACGTCAGGGGGTCGCTACGCAAAAGATCTGACCGTTACGTTATGTTACGTTGCTTCGTTATGTGCCTTACTTGCGTGCGTGTGCTCTCTCCTGAGTCTCTCTCTCGTTTACGAAGCAGCGATTCATATGCTTTGGCCAGGAATCGAACCGGGCCGCCCGTGTGGAAGGCGAGCTGGCATTCGCATTGCTGGTGATCTACTTGAATTTGTTCGGATGCATTTTTACTATTATTTCCATAATTTTTTTTGCGCGATTGATCTTTTTTGTTTATTTACAGCATCGGTTGTCAGGACGGTGGGTTGTGGTTAGTGGTTTCTAAGTTTAACACGTCGGTAAGTGATTTACTCACCG
The DNA here is from genome assembly GCA_910591695.1 of Galerucella pusilla. Lineage (NCBI taxonomy): Eukaryota > Metazoa > Arthropoda > Insecta > Coleoptera > Chrysomelidae > Galerucella > Galerucella pusilla. The sequence goes on from CAJUYI010001997.1 coordinate 25,083, forward strand.
TTCAGACGTCGAAAAGTAATAAATAGCATAAAAATAATTCCACCAAAATGCAAAATATATTTTTTCTACGACCGTGCGTTTTAACCTACTTTCTCGCACGCATTTTAGTTTTGAAAGTGTCAATTTCCCGTACTAGTGCAAATTTTGACCTTATTAGATAGTTTTTCACTTCGGAAGTTATAACTATTGTTGTTATCGTTATGCGACCTGCAACCGATGCCATCCTCATCAACGTCATCTACTTACCAGTTAACACCAAATAACTACACTGGACCGGCAATTTTAGGTAATTTACAGAATGCAACAAATTGTGTTTCTGGTATTAATATTTTTACTAATTTATAATAATAGTTTTTGGTTGAAGCTTTGTATATGTATGTTGAAATAAAATAACTTTTGAAAAATGGGTTGGTATACTTCTTTGTATATACGGTCGTAGGAAAAATAATGTTCCTAACTCATGCGTAAAGTGTCTTTCCCGCCCTTGACGCAGTGGCGTGCGGGATAGTATCACTTTCCGCACTTGTTAGGAAAATAAGTATTAAACTGATCGAGAAGTATAAATGTCACTTTTGACATTTCGTTCATTTCGAAGAAATTTAAATTATTATTTTATTCGGAATTTATTTCAATACGATCGCGCAAAAAAAGGTGTAAGCATCTCGAACGTTAAGGGTGATTACAACGTTTGCATGTAGATTCCTCTCGTAAAATTGGACAAAATGATACGAGGATTAAGGGGTCTAGCACATTTACTTTCCAAAATACAGGGTGTTGAGATTTTGAAAACTTTAATGTTTTCATTCGATAACTTTAAAATGAATGGATACATTGATTTGACATTTGGCAGCTTGTTTTTAAATGTAAAAGGGCATATTTTGATAGAAATAGTAGCTTGTGCAAATAGTCTGGATATGATGGCCATATCGCACGAGGACGCAGTTTGAACATGACGCCGTATACGGAGTGCTCAATAGTTCAAGTGCGATATGGACTATGCACACTTGTCAAACAGTATATTTTTTCTACGACCCACTCAAGAAAAAAATCTAGGAATTAAAAATTTCTATAAATTGTAATATAACTTTTAATTAAAAATTTTACATTTCAATTTCATGTTTTCACTAATTTTTTTATGGTAAACGTAGAGTTCTTGAATGTCCAATTTGTATAATGCTACGGTTTCCCCTTTTAAACATACGATGCTGTTATAAGTAGATGTTGCCAGTCGGACTCCCTCATGAAAGGGTACCGTACCATTATCTATAAAAATGAATATTCTGCTAAATATTTCAAACGTCTACCTATTCTCGTTATTAATATAAAGCAGAATAATTATTAAAAAATAAAATTAACAATTAAAAAAAACTTCTTCACGGGAATCGAACTCGGGTCTACCGCGTGAGAGTCCGGTTTGCTTACTACACGACCACCGAGGAATATGCAAATTATTTTTCTATAACGTCAGATGTATTACATAATTTTATAAAATCTGAGGTTCCCTCAAATACCCATTTTATTCTGTTTTAAGTATTTGTTGTTAATTTGTACGGATTATTTCATATAATATTTTGGCATTTTCGCAATTCGTGCGCAAAAGTATAACTTCACGCACTTGTATCATAAATAACTATTGTGCCAATCAACTTTATGATAAGATTTTCATTTTTATTCATAATTAATATTACTGTATATCAAATACAGCGAATGGCTTGTTTGAACATCACAGGAGCCATGAGAACAACACCAACTGCAGCAATGGAACTAATTACTGGTCTGACCCCTCTGGACCTACAAGTCAAGGAGGTTGCGTTAATGGCCATGGTACGATTGCGCACGGCTGGTGTAAACCCCGAAGTAGGAATGGGCCAATTGAGGTTGAGCCTATGGAAGGAAGCGCTCACTGCGCTACCTCTCCTGCAGGCAGCCAACGATGCAATTGAACCCAGGTTTTTGTTTAACAAACCCTACAAAATTCAAATAAAATAGAACACAGAGCCAGATGCTGCAAATGCAATACGCATATATACAGATGGTTCAAAAATGAAAGAAGGCTCAGGCTGTGGAGTTTACTCGAGAGCACTGAGCCTCAAGATTAAGTGGGGAATGGGAAACAATACCAGCGTGGTTCAAACAGAACTGGCTGGTATCTCAATTGCCACAAAAGAACTAACCAGAAAAGGAATTTCTGGCAAAACCATAATAATCTGCACTGATAGTAGACAAGCCCTATTAGCCTTGAACAGACAACGTGTTAGATCGAGGCTAGTACTAGAGTGCCACCAAGATTTAGCTGACGTCTCGGCAGATAACAACATTATCCTGAGGTGGGTTAAAGGGCACGACAGGAGTAAAGGAAATCGCACTGCTGATTCTTTAGCCGGGGAAGCCGCTGGACTAAAAATTCTAGGACCCAGTGACACCTACGGCCTAACGACTTCGACAATTGCGGAACTAGCCAAACGCTACACCCATGCTCAATCCCTTAAGAGATGGGATGGAATCAAAGGATGCAGTTTTGCCAGGATCACCCTGGGCGACCCTCGGAAGCTGGCGCCGAAGAAATATTTGGCGATGTCCAGGAAAAACCTACGTTTATCAGTAGGATTTCTGACTGGTCACTGTCAACTAAGTAAACACCTCCATACTATGGGGCTAGTGGACACACCTCTATGCAGGATGTGTGAACAGGAAGATGAAACTGTCAGGTATGTCTTATGCGAGTGTCCGGAGTTATCGTCAATAAAAGAGTGTGTGTTCGGTGAGTCTTGGCCTACACCTGCCGATATAAAGAAGATGTCTCCCAGTGACCTGTCCACCTTCCTGAGAAGGACAGGATGGACAATGACCTAGGAGGACAACTCCTCGGGAGGATGTACAATGGGTTACATGTGGCCTAAGTGCTGTGAGCCTACACACTCTCCCTCCCTACTCAGATACAGAGATACAGTGTCAAACTCAAACACGGGAATTTCAGTATATTTGTTTTGAAGGCATGCAGTGTAACTTCACATTATTAATATTTCTCAGCCAGGAGTCAAATACTTCAGGTTCACGTTGTGGAAACCGATGTTAAGCACTCGTTTTGTCTCAGCAAAACAGAACACAACAAAGTTTTTCACGTGGTATGTTTATTTTTCCTTCCATTTTGACATATTGACATTACGATTGTTGATGAGCAGTGCCCTCTACAGTTTGGCCGCATCGTAACTTAAAACATTCTCTTCAATCCCAGTTACAATTCTAGGTTGAAGTATTTTATGTTCGAGTTTCTATGGTTTCAACTCGTCCACATCGTCAGTATATGTGGACGTCTTGACGGAGATACATCGCCCCGCCATTATCAAAACTGAAAATCTTTTGAATTGGTTTTGCCTCATTGAAATTTTCAATTATAGGTGATGCAGAACAAGCTGTAAGGGCAGCTGCTGCAATTATTATTACAGTTGTTGGCAACCAGCAACAGCGTTTTGGTCGCATTCGAAGATTTTGGGTACGACCCAGCCTCGTCAATGGTAGGAAAAATATCATACACAGAAATTTATAAAGGATTTACTGCAAGATGAGGTTGATGAGTTGAACCTGGAATACAGCATGCTGTCCAAACTAACCAAACCTAACTTTTATCCGTACCGACATAGTTTGTGTTGCATTCGATTCGACCCGATATGGATTGACAATGTCAGGTGTCCAATTGTCGATCAATCATGTCGATCGACACCATTCGACATAATGTGGACGACTCTTAACGGAACATTGTCGCCCAAATGGGCACCCAAAAGAGATCAAAATTAAGAAAGAAGACGAATGTAGATTTTGTGGCATTGAAGGAGAAACCTCCATCCACATACTTTCGAATTGCACAGCACTGCAGAATCCTAGAGTACTTCAACTGGGAGATTACTGGAAAGAAGAGGAACGGTCACCTAAGTTGAAGCCTGCAGATATCCTAAGTTTTCTTCGGAAAATAGGACTAAAAGAGCTACCAGCTTTTGAGACTTTTCTCGGAAACTGAGTAGAAGTGAAGAGGCACAATATATCCTTTAGTACTCAGTGAATGTCACATCGAAACAGTCAAATTTTTGTGCGTGCACGTTAAAATGCGTTGAAGGTATTGTAAGGACCAAAATTGGTATTTAATGTTCAACACCTTATAAGTCTCTTAATATCAACATTTTAATTAAACTTCTTTGTTTAAATCACAATATTTCACAGTACTTCTATGTCCAATTACTTAAGTACCACCCTGTATAATACTGTATTTTTTTTATTTTCCACTGAAAATATAATCATTTATGTTGAGCTATTGGAATTGGAGCTTTTTGTGACGAAACTCCATCATGATTCATCCTTGTCTATTTGAAATATCTTGAACCGTGAATTACCATTTTTTCATGTATTGTATGTGCACCATTACTAAGCGGGAGACAGACTTACGTCTTCACTCGAAGGGTATTCACCTCGTGGATTTGACGCAAGTACAGGCAAGTCATCAATCTGTGAGCTCGTTTCCAACAGATTCTCGTTCCAGTGTCGCATCCTATTCAAACTTTTTGGAGATACATAATATATCTTATTTAAATTCTTGAAATACACACCTGAAAGTTATAGTGCAACTTATAAAATTATTAAACGTAGGATCTGTATCTCTGTATTTGTAGAGTAGGGAGGGTGAGTGTAGGCTCACAGCACTTAGGCCACATGTGACCCATTGTACATCCTCCCGAGGAGTTGTCCTCCTGGGTCATCATCCTTTTCAGGAAGGTGGACAGGTCACTAGGAGACATCTCCTTTATATCGGCAGGTGTAGGCCAAGACTCACCGAACACACTCTCTCTTATTGACGATAACTCCAGACACTCGCATAAGACATGGCTGACAGTTTCATCTTCCTGTTCACACATCCTGCATAGAGGTGTGTCCACTAGCCCCATAGTATGGAGGTGTTTCCTTAGTTGACAGTGACCAGTCAGAAATCCTACTGTTAAACGTAGGTTTTTCCTGGTCATCGCTAAATATTTATTCGTCGCCAGCTTCCCAGGGTCGCCCAGGGTCATCCTGGCAAGACTAAATCCTTTGATTCCATCCCATCTCTTAAGGGATTGAGCATGGGTGTAACGTTTGGCTAGTTCCGCAATTGTGGAAGTCGTTAGGCCGTAGGTGTCACTGGGTCCTAGAATTTTTAGTCCAGCGGCTTCCCTGGCTAAAGAATCAGCAATGCAATTCCCTCTACACTTGTCGTGCCCTTTAACCCACCTCAGGATAATATTGTTATCTGCCGAGGCGTCAGCTAAATCTTGGTGGCACTCTAGTACTAGCCTCGATATAACACGTTGTCTGTTCAAGGCTAATAGGGCTTGTCTACTATCAGTGCAGATTATTATGTTTTTGCCAGAAATTCCTCTTCTGGTTAGTTCTTTTGTGGCAATTGAGATACCAGCAGTTCTGTTTGAACCACGTTGGTATTGTTCCCCATTCCCCACTTAATCTTTAGGCTTAGTGCTCTCGAGTAAACTCCACATCCTGAGCCTTCTTTCATTTTTGAACCATCTGTATATATGCGTATTGCATTTGCAGCATCTGACTCTGTGTTCTGTTTTATTTGAATTTTGTAGGGTTTGTTAAACAAAAACCTGGGTTCAATTGCATCGTTGGCTGCCTGCAGCAGAGGTAGCGCAGTGAGCGCTTCCTGCCATAGGCTTAACCTCAATTGGCCCACTCCTACTTAGGGGTTCACACCAGCCGTGCGCAATCGTACCATGGCCATTAACGCAACCTCCTTGACGTGCAGGTCCAGAGGGGTCAGACCAGTAATTAGTTCCATTGCTGCGGTTGGTGTTGTTCTCATGGCTCCTGTGATGTTTAAACAAGCCATTCGCTGTATTCGATATAATTTTTGAATGACCGTTGCTTGTAGAACCTTCGGTCCCCATGCAATCGCTCTATACGTTAACATGGGTCTTATTATTGCAGTGTAGATCCAGCTGACCACACGGGGTGACAGACCCCATGTGCGTCCCACTGTCCTCCGACACTGCTCGTATGCCACATATGCTCTTTTTGCTCTGCTGTGTAGATGAGAGTTCCATGTTAGTTTCCTGTCGAGGGTAATACCTAGGTATCTCACCTCATTAAACGTAGGAGAATGTACTACAGAGCATTTTGAAGGAAACTATTCACCCCACATAATTCTGAAGGCGTCTCTTTTCATAAGAAAATGAAAAAACATCAAACAAATATCATATAAATTGGTACGTTTTCTTGCTCATATATGTAAAAGTTATAATTGAAACACTTTCTCTCCTATGGTCACCCATCTCAATTTTTCAAATGGAACACTCTATACGCCATTTTGTTGTGTGACTCTCCTGTACAGGAGAGAGATTACAAAATTGCGTAACAAATTGGCAAGAAAAATATTTCGTAAGGTGCTCAAATCCACTTTTATTAGCTTCCATACAATGATACAATCAAGCCTCGAATGAGTTTTGAACATTATTCAACATTTTGGGGGTTATTTGTAAACAATCTTGAATAATTCGCTGACCCGAGTGGCATAAATTTTGATTTCCAGATATTCTCATAAAAAAGAGACTAGGGGGTTGTATCAGAAGTCCTAGGTGACAGTTCCAGCTTTGGTCCTCGTCTACCTATCCACCGAGCAGGAAATAAGTCGTTTAAAAACCGTTTTACATCAAGAGCGTGATGCGGAAGTGCTTTCCTTTCACATAGGAACAACCCGTCAATCAACAACAAACGAAACGAGAATAAGCTTTCGACTAGAAACGATATTTACTGGATGCCTCTGAGAATAAAACATCTATTCAGGTGCAAGGCAATCGGTCGTCTTGGGTATTCTTTTGAAAAAAATTAATTGAAATCAAATTTGACCTTTGATTTTTTCATATTATTGCTTATTCAACTTCAAAAATTTATGCGTTGCTTTATGGACGGAAAGTACATACAGTGTGACCCATTTTGGTTGGAAGCTGCCCCGTGAAATCCGCATTTTTCAACCGATTTTGTTTTAATTTTGTTTGTTAGATTCAGTATCAAAAACAGTATTTTGGCACAAATTCTCATAACTTAATTACTATTTTCAAAGGCCCTCTATGTTAGTTTTTCTTTACCAAAAAAGACAAAAGTACACTAGGCAATTTTTTTTCTTGAATATGACCAGACCACTGGATCTAGAATCATCACAAATGTGAACTACCAAAATTTTATGAAAAAATTTTTATTAACGACAAAGTTATTACAACATGAATTTGAAAAAAGTGGTATTCTCAGTAATATTTTACGTAGAATGTAGAAAAATGTTGAAAATGGCAACAATGTAAACAAAAGCAAGGACTCAAGCATATTGCACAGTAAAAATTCGAAGCCGATAACTTAACCCGTTCTGGAGTTATAGCACCTGAAAGTAATGTAAAATTGTACTTAATAATTTCATTTATTAACAAAATGAAATCAACGAGTCGCAAGTAGGCTTCGATTTTGAAATTTTATTTATGTCAGTCAGGAACATTTTCATGGAATGGTAAGTACTAAATGTTCCAAATATTCAACTATTCAAGACTATGTTGAAATTGTACTTTTTTGTGGTTACAATGACAGAAGTAAACGAGGAGTAATAGAAATAGGTAATCGGAGACATCCAGATCGCCGTATTTGCTGCTTTGTAGTGCACAAAATTAAAAAAAGTATTTATTGCGACTGGAGCAGTGACCAAACATATTTAAGAAAATTGTAGGCAAGAAATTTTGATGACCGTATTGTCATAAACTACTTTGCCAACAATCCAAATTATTAAGCACAATTTTACATTACTTTCAAAAGCTATAACTCCAGAACGGATTGAGTTATCGGCTTCGAATTTTTACTGTGCAATATGTTTGAGTCCTAGTATTTGTTTACCATGTTGCCATTTTTAAAATTTGTCTACATCTCACGTAAAAAATTAATGAAAAAACCACTTTTTCCAAATTCATGTTGTAATAACATTGTCAATGAGAATTTTTTTATAAAATTTCGGTAGTTTGCATTTGTGATGATTCTTAATCCAGTAATATTTGAAGAAAAAAAATGCCTAATTTACTTTCGTCTTATTTGACAAAGAAAAATTACCATAGAGGCCCTTGAAAATAGCAATTAGGCTATGAAAATTTGTGAGAAAATACTGTTTTTAATACTGAATCTAACAAAAAAAATTGAATCAAAATCGGTTGAGAAATGAAATGTAATTTTACAGGATCACACTGTATACTTATTTTGAACAAGTTAAGGAAGTCTTGATGAATTACAAACTATAATTGTATGAAAATGTTGAGGTAAATTGAAATTAAAATCAATTTCTACGGCAACTTATTGAGCGAGTGGGTTTCGAGATTCTGGCGAAAGCGCGTGTGCTACCACCAAAATTCCAATATACTGTATTGATTTTATTTTATTGGATAAGTATTATTTATATACCTGTCCCAGGCTTTTGACTTCACTAGAACGGAAATCCTAGAGAGACTACCTCTCCACCCATGTCAGCATGCTTACCGGGCAGGCAGATTTACGGAGACTGCACTGGTACAACTGACTGAGGATATCCGAGGTGCTCTAGACAACCAAGAAACTGTAGTATGTGCATTTTTGGACCTAGAAGGAGCTTTTGACCATACTACACATAAGGCTGTCAAAAGAGCATTGAACAGAAGAGGTGTAGACAGCACAATATCCAAATGGATGTCGGAACTGCTCACCACAAGAATAGCAGAGACGAGGACGAACAAAGACATTGTCTCCATGTGCACTACCAGAGAATGCCCATTGATGTGGAGTCTGACGGTTGACGAACTCCTGTGTGGTTTAACGGATCTCGGAATTTCCTGCCAAGGATATGCCGACGATATTGTCATAACAGCCAGGGGGAAATTCGAAAACACCCTTTGTGATATTGTACAAAAGGGTCTGAACTATACAAATAGCTGGTGTAGGCAAGTGGGACTTAGCATCAACCCCACTGAAACTATCCTGATAGCCTTCACTAAGGAAAGAAAACTCAACCTGAAAACCATAAAACGGGATTAAATGGAGACAAGAAGTCAAGTATCTTGGTTTAACTCTAGACAGTAAACTCCTATGGAACAAACACGAAAATGAGATTACATACGAGGCAAAAATAGCTCTAATGGTGTACAGGAATCTGGCAGGAAGAAACTGGGGTTGTAACCCAAAAATCCTAAGCTGGATGTACACTGCCATAGTGAGACCAATCATCACTTATGGAGCCATTGCGTGGAGTAGTAGAACTAGCCTATTGACGACGAGATAAAACCTCTCCAAAATTCAAAGACTAGCCTGTATATGCATTACAGGAGCAATAAAAACATGCCCAACGGCAGCCATGGAAGTTATTCTCAACCTCGGCCCTCTACATATGGTGGTGGAAAGTGTCGCAGAAAGAGCAAGATACAGACTAAGTAGAGAGGGAATCATTAAAAAAAACCACCTCCTCATTTCTTAGAAATCAGACAACCTGGGACATGCCACAAGACGTTTGATGAAAAAGTATAACTTTTCAAAGAAATTTGTCACGGAAATGAGCAACAAGAAGGAATGGGATCCAAATACCATTACCAGACTTGGGAAGAATGCCATTCAATGGTACATAGACGGCTCAAAAGCAATAGAAGGAACTGGGATAGGAGTGTTCGGGCCAGGAACCAAACACTCTGAAAGCTTGGGAAAAACTCCAAGTATCTTCCAAGCGGAAATCCACGCCATAGAAAGTGCTCCAAGTTCAATATTGATAAAGGATACAGAAGACAAAGGATTATCATAATGTCGGATAGTCAAGCAGCCATTGAGGCGCTGAGCTCTTGTGTAATCAGTTCCAAAATGGTGTGGGAATGCCTAGACAAACGCAATGAACTAGGCAAGAACAATAGAGTCACCTTACTATGGATTCCAGGACACACTGGAATAGAAGGAAATGGAATAGCAGATGAACTAGCAAAGAGGGGGACAGAAATACCTTTCTGGGGGCCTGAACCCTTTTGCGGAATCAGCCCCAATGTAATATTGGAAGAAATAAGTAAAGCCAAGAAAAAGAGAAGATCTGACCATTTGGAAAGATCTAGTAGGGCTTATACAATCAAAGACTCTTCTGGGTGACTACAACCTGTTGAGATCAAAGGAATGCATAAGTCAAAGTAAAACTGCGCTAAGAGTTTTAACAGAAATCCTAACGGGACATTGTCGCCTGAATGGGCACCTGAAAAAACTCAAAATAGTGGAGGAAGAAGAATGCAGATTTTGTGGAATGGAAGAAGAAACCTCCATCCACATACTTTCCAACTGCACAGCACTTCAGAATCCTAGAGCACAGCACCTAGGAGATTACTGGATAAAAGAGGAACATTTGCCTAAGTTAAAGCCTGCAGACATCCTGAAATTCCTCCAGGAAATAGGACTAAAGGAAAGGGGGCACAATAGATTAGGTCTCATTGAATGTCACCCCAAAATTCATACATACATACATACATACATATATACATAGGTTATGGTCATCATTCTTTTTAAAAATGAACGTAGTTTTGGAAATATCAATGTTATTTTATTCACCTACTAATAGTACTTCGCAAAATTGAATATTGTTACCAAAGTGTAGACGCCTGTAATTATTTTGACAACTTTTCAAAATAATAATATACCAAAAGGGGTCCGGTAAGGTTCGCGACCCTCGGAATTTTGCAACAATTTTTTTTAATAGAAAGCCCTATTGCTATAGAACGTTCTAATAAAAAAAAATTCTTGGATTATCCACTTTTGAAAGAGAAAATCGCAATTGAAAGTACCAAAAATCCGCCATTTTTTTTAAATATTTGACAATTTTCTACAATTCTGTCTTGATATCGGATCGTCACAAATTTAAGAAAGAGCGGAGAATGGGCAATGTTGCCAGCTTTCATTTCCGTAGCTCGTTACGGCTTGGAAATAACACCAAGATTTCAGATGTATCTTTTCACATATAACACCGATATACCTACTATCTCTATGATCTAAAATGTGTGTATTGAAAATGTACTTTTTTGGACATAGGAATTTGGACAAAGAATTATGTATATTTTTGTGATTTTCAGTTATAAATTAACGTTAAATGTCCCGATAAGTAGGTATATTTCGAGAAGGGGAAGGGAATAAACATGTATGTATATAGATAGATAGACATGAATATAAAATGATTTTCATTCCATATTATGATGTTTTCCAAAAAGGGGAAGGGAAGTCAGTATGCTTATCAATGAATTTTATAATTCAAAGATCTGGATTGATTGATCGACCCGGCGCGCTTTCATGTGGAAAACAAATTAGACATTTTTTCGAGATGAGGAAGGGAATACATCTCTTCACCTCAAATTGACTGACTTCATGGGATTTCTACTAGAGCAAAAAAAAATTATCATAATTCAACACATACCGCTTCCCCACCAACTGACACAGATCAAAGTGTAACTGAGATATCATTAAATACGGAGCAAGAGAATAAGAAAAAAATTGTTAACCTAACTATTATATAAATTTTCATGGTTATAAATGCAAACAATTTTATATTGTGATTTATTCATGTAATCTATTACAATGTATTCAGCTGAAAGAAAATTAAGACCATTTGACAACGCCGTTAGGAAGTATCACCTGATCCTAATTTGTGAACCTATGATATTTAGACCTAAGCTCTGACATAATATTTTAGTGTGTAATTTTATAAGCTTAAGTGTCAAACGAAAATATTAATGCTTACAAATATTTCTAAAAATTGGCAAAATTTAAGTATTTTCTTCCGGTTTTTTGTGTGAAACAGACTGGCATTCAGTTCAAGATAATAACCTTTACTGTTTAAAGTGAAAATATTTATCGTGAAATAGCATAAATTGGTGTTGAAAAAGTACAATTTTTTGAAGTAAAATCGTGATTTTTGAAGTAATTACTGCATGATCCAGCGAAATTTTTGTTTTAATCTGCTTTATTTAAGGTAAGCTTTCAAACAAATCTAAAATTAACATAAAATTCCGAGGGTCGCGAAGTCTACCAGAACCTACCAAAAGTACACTTTCCGTAAAAGATTTAATTTTTGTATTTCTTCTCCACTCCATAAATTTTCCGTATGCTAATCACTACTTTTTTCTTGAAATTTCCGGCAACAAATCTAAAGTAACTTTTGCAGCTCTTTCCAATATCTCTGACCGAGTAGGTATTATTAAAATCGTCACTACTGTCAGCTTCCATATCATTTATTATGAATGAGTATATTTTTTGTTAACCTAATATTTAGTAGAAATTGGGATTTTTACCAGAGCACTATAAGGCTATCCAGAACACGTGACCATCTGTCATACAAAATGGCCGTTGGTAGACACACAAAAGATCATTTACCTGCGTTTTGCATAGATGCATAGTTGTGTTAATAGTTTTTTTCCTACTATACGTGTAGTTTAAATAATGGCTTGTTCCAATAAAAGTGATTATCTATTGACGTTAGAGAGTGACTGTAAAGAAATTTCCATAAGATACAAGGAAAAGATGAGAGTTATTCAGGGTATTGATCCTTACACACTCATGAATAATCCTGCTCCTATTAAAGAAACTCAAGAAGTCGACTTTCCACCAGTGACTTATTCCCACATAGTGTCGTATTTGGTTCTGACACACAACTTTTACACCAATGCTTATAAGAGTTTGTCAGCATACAAATATTTTCAAGTAGTAGGCATATTTTCTAGTTTCACACTGAATTATTTATAATTAATCACAATACAATAAAGAACTGAACCTTTAGATTAAAGAAGACCACAGAAGACGAGTAAATTGACCGAACTAAACAGATTTCACATACAATAATATCATAACAAAAGATTTGGGTGTCTACCAGCGGCCATTTTGAAAATCATTTGACAGCATCTTGGATAGGTCTATTGAAACTACCTTTTAGAATTTGAAAACTTCTGACAGTTTTGTGACAACCAAGTAGGTATTTGAAAATGACAGTAGTCCACTTAGTTTTTGTCGACTTTTTAAAATTCTCCATATAAATGTATGTGGCGTGGGCTAAGTGCCGCAAAAATTGATATTATGAGCAATATTTGGTTTTGAAATTAAGTAAGGTATAATAAATAGGTACGACAGTCTTCATAGCAGTTGTAGAATAGTATATTAAAGTATAAGTGGATATTAAGGTCTTTGAAACACGCGCGATTTTTCGAGCAAGTGTTTTAAAGACCAGTTATCCACGAATACTTTACGCTATTTTTTTTATTGGTGCACTTTGCAATTATAAATACTGGTCTATAACTACTAGGTACAACAACAAGAAATGGAAATCATAGATAGAAATAAGAACTAAATGTCAAATGGTTGAATTCATGATGTATACCTTGCGTTGTCATGGAAATGAGAAGAACATAAACTAATTCATATTTTGATGGAAGTTCAACCTTATTGGGTTCTGTGAGTGTCATAAGGTTTGTTCCAACCCGTCGAAAAACCGTAACATAATGATCACGCTCATGCGCAGTGATCAAAATGCGTTCCAACCGAGACGTGATGGTTTATCGGACGATCCTATTTGCGTTCCAACCTGCATTTGGATCATTCATGTAACGGTTTCAGAACGGCAATTTCGATACACGGCTCAAATTGAATACTGTTTGGACTGGCTTGCGCATTGATACTGTATTGAATTAAACAGTTGTTTTATTTGTCATTTAGCTTGGTTATGTTTTTTTGCATTCCTTCAAGCGTTTTGACCCATTTTTAATTTTTCTAG
>CAJUYI010001998.1:0-17959 GCA_910591695.1 Galerucella pusilla
AAATTTGGTTACCAATGTTAGAAAGAGAAATTTCCAATAATCAATTATCTGCGTTATCAGGATAGCATCATAAGTTTTTATCCAGGTTTTCTTATGATTTATCATTGGAATAGTTGTTAATCGATACAAACTTCAATACACAACATCACCAAACTGAGTTATACATGTTTTGAAAACAAAAATGATCATACACAAAAAAGTAACAACAAACGCATTTAATTAACAATATTTCCAAAATAAGCTAAAAAACAGCGATATCCCAATAAAAACCGTTCCTGGAACGTGAACTTCACTGGATTCCATTTCTAGTAGACTATCATATCGTTAGAATGTTATAAAATACAATATTTTATTTCACATTTTAACAGAGGTGTGATCTACTATGAATGGACCTTAATAAAATTTGACAACAAATTTTTGTAGTCTTAAACTCCAAAATATTATTGATTGTCAAGTTCTCATATTTTCTCGTTGTGTCAGATAGGGACCAAAAATTATCTAATTAATTTTATTACTAGTTAATCTTGACAACGGTAGCTGGAACGCTACCGAAACGTCGAAATAAAAAATTAAAAACATTATTGTGGTTTGATTTCCAAAAAAATAAGAGAATAAATAAAACGTCTCTATTTATCAAATCTGATGTATATTTTTTATTAAATATTCCAATTCTGATGGAATTATTTTTTGGTCTCGTTAGATCTATAGGTACTTCGATTGAATTGATACATATTTATTCATAATAATCTGAAGAGGCAGCGAATAATAAAACTGATGAGATGTTGAAATGAACAAAATTTGCTTAAACCACTTTTGAATAGGTAATCAATCTAAGAAGTCAACCAGTAGCTTTCATGTTTCAGCTAGGAATATCACAAGTATTTCAGTTGGATGAACTTTTCAAGCTTCTTGCGCGTGAATGATACGAACTCCAAGCTTGACCAGCTTACAAGATTAACCAGTTTGTATTTAAGCTTGTGTATAATGCGTATTGAATTCATAGATGGATGAACAAGCAGCGCCAGTGGAGTGTGTGTCCAAGAATTGACATTTGTACACATTCTTGTGCAAGCATACTAGTAGCTTGTAGGGGCAAACAGATTTCAAGGTTTATCTTTCGAAAAATTTTTCAAATAGATTTAACATAATATTGTATTAAACGTAAAACTTATTACTCCATCTTATGATTGGTTATCATATAACAATAATTCTTCACCATAAATGGTATGTGGGCAAAAATAACCCAGATACTGATGAAAAAGCAGGTGAAGGATTAGAGCTTAAAAATGAAGGAAGAAGATAATTTAACATCCATCCATTGTCAAGAGAAATGCTCTGAGCGAGATAAAAAGAACGATGAGTTGATGTATTATTAACAATATGACTTCAACCGAATTGGATTTTGGTGATTGATAATAACAGAAGCTAAACCAAAAACATTATCGGGTTAGTTTTGGTAGTGGCTGCTTCTTAGACCTGCAGTCTAATAAGTGTTTTTGGTCTTGCAGATGTTGTCTTGATCTGGCTCCAAGATACATCCCACATAGCATTGAAAGAAGATTCATATGCCAAGTATATGCCTTCAACGTCCCGTAAAAGATGTTCGTTCCGGTACATGATTAGCATATGCTGTCCACATACTTTTGAGCACATCCCTGTACATACATCCATAGCAAGTGCTAAGAATTTAAGATTCAAACTTGTTTTTTTTCGTAGATCTTTCGCATATGATTCGCACATACCATAAAAGTCCACCTAAAGCCTTTTTTTTAATTATATATTTAGCATGTAATAATGATTTACCATTAACTAAGATCCTTTTCACTACATTCAGCGCATATGCTAAGTATATACCTTGAAGAATATCAGAAGTATTTTATTTCACAGATATCCTAAGCATGTGATATGGATTATCAATCAGGTCATGTTTTACATCAGATCTTCAGCAGGTTTTATTCGTTTTACATACATGTATGAATTATTATTTATTATTTTCTGCCGATATCAGAACTAACCCAAAAGCCCATCCTTAGCATGTGCAAAATATGAAACACGGAATATTATTTGGTACATGTAAAGCACATGCTACGCATATACCATAAAATTAAGTCGAAGACGAGTATATACCTTTAGCATGCGATAATGACTTGATATAATAATATATTCTTTATTAAGCTAACTTCAGTCGATATTGAAGCCATTATGTCTTTCCATTTATAATCTAAGCATAAATATATCTGAATAATCTGATGATTAACCTTAAATCATATTTTTAGCATGTGCAAAGTATAAAACATAGAACATTATTTGGTACATTCAATACACATGCTGAATACGTCCTTCGCACATGCGATCACATCCTGTTTCAGCATATTCGAAATAATACATAAACTCATCGAAAGAGGGCGCTGACTTTTATTTGTAGCTTTACACCGATTCATATGTAACCACGGAAATCAAATACCGGACCAAAGCTTAAGATTTATACTTACCTGGCATAGGGGTTGCCGTGATCAACATGGCATGCAGATGGCATGGAGGTCCCCCAGAACAAGGATTTTTCATTGCACTAATTAATAATGTTACATTGGTAAATGGTGAATGAAAAATAAGAGGTTGACAAAAAAGTTAACTTCTATATCATGTACATAGCACCTAAAAAGTGGATATGCATTGCAAGCGAAAAACTTCAGAAGAGCATGTGCAAAGTACATTCTTTTATTTCTTTTCGTAAGAGGAAGTGTAATGGATATGCGTAGGTCCTGCGAATAATACGACATATCCATAGCATGTGCCAAGCATCTACACTAGCACTCGGATAGGTATATAATATATACGCCGATAACACATGCCTAGGATGTACTGTATATCAGAAGGCCCATAGCTGGAAAATGCGTAGCATGTGAAAAGAATGTGCTACACATGCTTGTTGGCACTTTGAGCTTTTTATTACAGGGTACATACTCAGCATCTTATAAGGACATCTTTCATCACATTCTGAAAACCTGATCAGCATGTGACCAGGGCGCAACACAATCTATTTATAGCACTTGTTTTGGTATTATGTGAGAACATGCTTTGCACATCCATGTTCTTTTTGAAAATATTCCAAGCATATGCTTAGGATGTCAAATTGCTATGTGGGATGTAGGTTTTGCACCTTTCTGGTAGTTTTTAACTGGAGACTATTATAATACTGGAAGATGCAGACAGGAAGTTCAAACTTCACATACAATGTGGCGTGGCAAATTTTGGATACGGCACCACTATTTTTGAGAAACGTTCAATTCTCGGACTTCAGCTTTGGAATGAAGACGGAAAGTTGTAGTCGGGATAGGGCGGTAGCGAGGTACACCGACGGGTACAAATCTGACAAAATAATAGGAGCTAGAGTTCAAAGCCCAGAGTGTAATGCTCACGCATTTTTTGGGAAGTCTGAATCTGTATTCCTAGAAGAAATTTACGCTATTAAGAACATCTTTGAGATATATCTTTGAGATATATATGTACTGTGATCATCAATGAATCGAAAGCTGTTAGGCTGTGGTTAAATATTTCTAATCTTTTCTAAATATTTCGTGTTTTTTTCTTATTCACACCACTGGGAAAACCAGTTTACCGTCACGAACCTTTCCTATTATAAATTATAAAAGCACTCCATCAAATTTTTTCCCATCCGAATGCATATTTGAATATTCTTGCCACTTATTAAATTCCACACCACTGTAAGAACGTGTTCTGTTTACTGCAGTTGATGCATAAATCTGTCGTGGATATAGCGAACGCGGAATGTTCTCTCCATTTCGATTTAGAGCTCAGATTTTATCTGAGGAATGTGAAAGGCATAAAATTGTACGGAACATGGCCCCCATTATCATTGTAAATGATTGTTTACTCGTAAATTTATTTCTACCCGATAGTCCAAAGAGGTGTTCACATATTATGGCCGGTTGTTCGCTGTTTCTTGTATAAACTAACTGTTAAAGTTACCGAGAAGTAACACGGGAAGCAATCAAGCATTATCGTTACGTCTCTTTAGTTGTTGTAAACTGTTGAATCAATCACAATATACCTTATATAATCACCAAATGGGTAAGGATAACCTTACATGACTCACATAGTTCTAAAACAAATCGAACGATGGAGAAGTATCGAGAAATAGACGTCAAACATCCCCAGTTTCTGCATCACAGAAACATGTTCACAGTCCAAATCACACAAATATTCTGCGGTGATGAGATATCAATTTAAAACCGATTACAGAAAAATTGAAATTCATCCAATTTCAATTTCTTTAGAATATAATTGTACTCTTGTTCTAAGTCTTCATATATTTTTTTATTCCACTTTCCACTGGAATTGATGTATCTTCATAACATATCTTTTGTTTCTGCCAAATTGGAATATACAGGGAAGTTGTCTTTCCCCAGAACAATATAGTATACCATGCAAATTCTGTTATCAAACCTATAATAGAAACAGGGTCTCTAAGCTGGTACCATTGATAGCTTTGTTGTTATTGGAGCTACAAAGTTAAAAGCAGCTTCAGTGATATTCATGTACAAATTGCTGTACACGGGTGTGGAAAAGCAGTGATGACAATTTTACTTCAAATTTGTTCCATAGAATTTTTTATTAGTAGTGGAGAATAGATAATATGGAAAAAAAAACAACTCACCGTATGCGTGATTCGATGATTATCAATGGCATGGGGTGAACATCGTCCGCTAAACACTGAACTTTTATCATGCCATATTCAGCATCGACTTTTTTCAATATCAGTTCTCTACCAGGCACTGAAATCAAATGAATAATTGTTAATATAAACGAATGACATAATTATTATGAAAACAAGAAGCTAATTTTCACAAGACTTGATTCAAATTGCAAAACTTCACATCACATTTCCTGGATTAATCAGTTTTTGCCAAAATGAAATTAGAATATCAGGCCATTGTCGGCATAGCTATATACAGAGTGCCCATCTGGCAACGGATGAATTCATTATTAGCTGGATGGAGCATGATGTTAAAAATTCCCCAAACAGGTCGAATTTTTATATACATCAACTATTTTTTCAAATTATAATTTAGTATACAGGGTGAACGACCTTCGTGTGATTATCACCAATTTTGTTTAATGGAACCCAACCTTTTTTTTTTCAATTCCAGGATATCCCTCGCTGAGCTTATTCCAAATTTGCATAACACGTTACATCGAATTGGTACAGGGTGGACAAAAATACAACCAAAATTCCTTGTGGATAGCTATACGTCACTGAATGTAATACACAAATTGAATATCCAAATATTATATACAATGAATGTCCAAATTGTTCTTCATTGGTCGTTAGACAATGACTGAACCGGGCATCCCTCTATTGCCTCATATCATGTAGCGTAGCAGGTGGTATGTTCTATATTTCTTGTTTTTATCTTATTGTTGACCGATATTTCCAGATTTCAAAAAATCCCATGGAAAGGAATCTAACGAAGATCAGGTGATCTAGTGGGCCATACCACTGGTACCGTTCTTCCCATCCACCGCTGTGAAAAAGATCTAGATCTGTTTGAAAATCTCGAACAGCTACTGCGCAATGTAGCTCCATTAAAAAAAATAATGATGTCATCACACGAAGGTAGTTCACCCTGAATATCAAATCATG
This sequence comes from Galerucella pusilla, assembly GCA_910591695.1. Taxonomy (NCBI): domain Eukaryota; kingdom Metazoa; phylum Arthropoda; class Insecta; order Coleoptera; family Chrysomelidae; genus Galerucella; species Galerucella pusilla. The sequence goes on from CAJUYI010001998.1 coordinate 5,666, forward strand.
ATTCGAAAAAATGGTGAATTGGATTAAAAATCGACCTGCTTCAGGAATTTATTAGTATTCTTGATTATTTACCTAATAATAAATTTTACTTTTTGGACGCATTGTATACAATTCCTTTGATAGCTCATAACTCTGAAACATCTAGATATGTAATTGCATGTCATATAACAGCTAATAGTCCTGAGAAGTTGGGCCGAGAGAAATTCTCTTGTTATTGTTAATCAAACTACAACTTACTATCTATCGATTGCAGCAAACCGCGTATCAATAGGGTTTATGTTCATGAGATGAGGCAATATTGGAAAAATATATATTGGAGTTTTGTAGGGTTGCCATTTTGGAATCCCAAAAGACCAACGTTTTTTGGTGCTCGACTACAATATTTTCATATATTATGGAGTCGTTATTGTTATTTTAATTAAATGTTTGTCGGAACATTTTTCCTATTTTTCGAAAATCAAAGGTTTCAATTTTCTTTGCCCCACGTCATCTGATAGGGTTTAAGTTCCCTACAATTTTTTGTGCTTCCAAACCCAAAAAAGTTATAGACGAAAAACTATTGCATTGCACGTGCCCCAATCTGTGCTTGCAAGTTGCATCACAAGTTCCAGCGAAGTTCTTCCAAAAATCTAAAAAAGTAGGCAATACTAGAAATACTTCCGTTTGAAAAAGTGGAATCTCCGGTGGAAATCTTCTCCATTCCATATCCTTCCTTCCCCGGATTGAAGGACTTTTTATTTTGAATTCAACACATTTGATATAATATGTGAACTTTATCGATTCATTTATCTTACAGATTTAAAATCTTTTTGGCCGCTCGAACACAAGCCTTATACGTTCCCCCCAGCTCACGCGCACTTTACATCCTACATTCCGTTCTTATCATTCTTGGAGTAATGACTCTAAATGCTCTACGTATTTAATGGTTTGATCATTACGTCATCATTATCTTGGAATCAATGAATAGATGCATTTTCCATAATTATTTTATTTGTTGATACCGATTATACAGGGTTATGGAAACATCTGGAAATCTCAGATACAGGAGAAAGTGGGGAAAAATATCTTAACAAACGCTCCAAGGTTGCCATATTAACATATTCTTATCAACAAAACTTACAAGGTGATCCCGAAAAGTATGGTGACTGCAGCGATTAATTTCTTGAACGTAACACCCTGTATAATATATCACATTATGGATCTTTCCTCCCTCTAGATTAACTTTGTTATAAACAAGGAAACTCATGCTTAAAAATCTATGGCTACGCAGCCTAACCCTATCTAACCTAACGCTTTTCCGTTAATTTATTGGGAAATTGGAAAGCAATTTTCATTTCAACGTTTCGGTAGTATTGCAGCATTAACGCGAAAAAATAATGAATAAACTCAAGGAACATAATAAATATAGAAGATATTACAGGTATTGATGACACTAATAGTTACACATAAATATCTGATGCACGGAAGTCAACAGATGGAAATCTTGCACGGAAATATAAAATACGCGAAGTAGTGGGAAAAAGCGTGTCCGATAAGCGTTGAAATGTCCATTCTAGTAATATAACTCGAATTCTATGGATAGTGATAATCAACATTGGAAAAAATGGGAGAAATAATTGAACCAATTCTAAAGTGAATGTTCAAAGTGCGAACCATCCACGATTTAATAGTATCCTTTTCTTTTTGAAAAATTTTACCAATTGAACTAGGAAAAAAACGATCTATTTTTGTGAACAACATTTTTAAGGTATCCCACAAAAAAATTTGATCGGATGACGTTCAGACCAAATCCAGCAATTATGTCTATTTACTTCTTTGTTGATGCAAAATGTTGCCCCATTGAAAAGACAGTTTTGAAGGATGAAGTGAAACAATTTAATTTGTTCTAATCTTCATTATATTTGAACTAATGTTTAATTTAAACTTGCGACGCTTCTCGCTAACACAGAAGCTTTATGAAACGAGTGAAGTTATAATGAAACCCTTTTTAATTTATACAGTGGATAAATACGGAATTTCAGTAATATTAACAAAAGTATAAGGATATGTTCACATGAGAATAAAGTGCAAAAAGTGCCTTCATACGGAATTCTACAAACATCAACAAAATTATTAAATGAATTTCCATTAAACTTATTATGAGTTCTCCATTAATAAGATATGCCATTTCATAGATTGATTGACATTAACTAGATTCAACAGTTCACTGATGTAAATTTCCAAGTTTTGTGAGAATAAGCATAACCATAGAACTCAGGCATGGCATACTTGATCCCAAAGTTGATCTAAAAGTTGGAGGGATCAATAAACTTATACATGACACAGGGTATTCCTTTTAAAAAATCAATGGCTGTGTTCATTACGCTCTTCAGGACCACCCTAAAAGTTTTGTTTTCGCATGAGAATATAGCATTGCAACGTTTTTCCTATTTTTATATTATTCTCCCGTTCGGAGGATATTCGGATGTTTTTATATTTTAAACTAACCCCTCGACTAAGCCTTTATTAGCTCTGGGAGTAGTGGTCCGGGAGCGCCTAACACATGCCGATCTGTTCTGCTCCCGCTCCCGGACTGTAGAGAGAACATAGTCTGATGATATTAATTTTCCTTCGAAATTTCATCAATATTGATAACAAATTTTACGTTTAAAATGAGTACAGCATAGTTATTAAAGTAATTAGTGGTCATCAGTGGTCAGTAGTGGTAATTAGTGTTAAATTACAAAAATATAAAACACGTGTAACAATTTCTACGTTTTATTTCAAACAGTTACTCAACCTGAAATAACCGGAATACTAGAGAAAGATGATACCATGTTCAAAACTTCACAAGCGTTTCAAGAAGATAGGGCTATTGATGTAAGTTAGCTTTTGAACGAATCATTTCGGTGGATGGGTAGATGAGGTCCAATGTTGGAATGATCACCCTGGTCACCCGATACCCGATTTAAACTCACTAGAGTTTTTCAAAGAGATATTTGGAAACCAAAATGTATGTTACTTTCCATCTATGAATGATTCACGTTAGCGTATTATCAAAAAATATCGACAAATAACCAAAAGATGTTACATGATGCTCGAAACTCATTTGAAACTTGATTGTATCATTGTATGGAAACCAAATGTGTTATGTTATTTAAATTTTTTTATTGGTAAATTGGAATTATCCGGAACTCCCAGCGAACTGAATTCTCACTTACGTATTCAACATTTTTGTAATGCTCTCGTGAAGGAGATTTCAACATTATTGTATAGGTTGTTTTTGTTTCTGTTTGGAAAATTGATGGGTTGATCGAGAGTGGAGGTTAATGTTATAACGTCTACATATGAGCAAAAAAATGTCGTCCTTATTATGTGGGTTGGATGATTTTCATTGAAATGCTCTGTATAGTTTTCTGCATCTTTCCCTGTGAAACTAACATGGTTCACAGAATTAGAATAAATTATTCCAAGTGACTGAAATGAATGTTGTAATTGATCACAACCAGCGACTATAACAAAAAGATGGAGTATATAAGTGCCATTATTTATTTCATATTTCTTCCTAAAAATCAAACTTTCAATTAATAGATTTCTGCGAAGCTATAATTTACATTCGGACATGAGAATTCCGGAACTGCTGGCTGGTGTTCTTCGAATTGATGCCCGCTACACATACAGAACATTCGTGGGTATATTTTTTTGCTTCTATGGAGAAACTAGTAGCTTTTTTACTCCTATTATATCCCGTAGGAATTTTGGGTGCATCTTTCATACCACAGTCTTCTTGGGACCCCTGTTCAAGACCTGCTAAATATTTTCAGCGGTCTGGAATCCCCATTTTTCCAGCATTAGCAATTATTCCCAATATTACATTGAAGCTAATACTAAAAAACAGGGTATTGAGTCACAAGCGTAGAAAATTAACTTTAGCTCAAGCTACTGATGTGTTCACCTGTGTCTTTCTTCTACCAAATAAAATATGAAAATGAGAAAGTGTAACTGAAAACTCAAAAACTTCGACAAACCCCTCACTCTCCACAGAAAATTTCAGGATACACTCCTGTTTGAATTAACGCCCCAGACAAAGATTACATTCGCAAACTCTGCTTCACATTTGTATTTAATATTGTCAGGGAAATCCTCCACATTGTCCTCATGAAATTCATCCATCCCCTTCGTTTCAGAATTACTCAAAGTGAAATACTTTAAGTTATCTGAAAAAATGGAAGTTGGCGACAGTTTATTGGTTTACGAGTCAGTATTTGGATCTTTCGGTATTCTATACTATCTTTTCACAATTTAAACGATATAGTACTTTTAGAGGATCTGTATTGACTACTCGTTGGCATTCTAACCTGGTTTTTGCACTTCTCACCAATATCTCTGACCTTTGTGCATTAAATGTACGTGATCTTCTACTTTCTGGAAGATTGAAACATGTTCTGCTCGCCTCCCGCTATTGTTATAAAAATGGTTCTACGTGAAATTTTTTCATTCTGGAATACTCGACAGATTTGCATACCCACCCAACCAACTTGTGAATACTTGTTCTTATTTCTAATTTATCTTGAGGTGGAAGCTATGAAAAATTTATCTCACACGACAGTAAACCAAGTAGGCAGTTCTTCCAATCCAACTTGATGTAATTTTTTTTGTTAAAATTAAAGCCAATTGTGCCTACATGACGCCTTTAAGAGTATCACTCTCAACTTGGATCGCTTTGATTATTGAATTGCTGCTCCAAAAACACAATGTTCATTGAGTTAACTGTATAAACCCTCACTTCGTGGAATCTACTCATCATATGGTTTTAAATGAAACTAAGTGTTTTTAAATGACTCCACAATATATTTCTAAAAATCTGTAAATTGCAAGTAAATTGACAATTGTTTCGATATAAATATCATCATTCTGATGATGATATTTATATCGAAACAATTGTCAATTTACTTGCAATTTACAGATTTTTAGAAATATATTGTGGAGTCATTTAAAAACACTTAGTTTCATTTAAAACCATACAATGTTCATTGTTTTTTTGTAGCTTTCATGGTTGACGGCTAGCCAATAACATTGTTTATCCTAGCTATAAATATTACAAAAGGCTCTATAATCATTGGAGGGAGTATCTAATTGAAGTTCTGTGAAGACATAAGAATTTAATGTTCCAATCTAAAAGAAACACAGCAATCTCATTATTCCACAAAGTACTATGGGAAAAAAAAAATCATTTTTATTGGCTACGCTATGTCCGGATTTTTATGAGTGTCTCATTTCTCTAGGAATATTATATTAATACCATCATCTCCGTCTGCTTCCATTCGTTATAATATAGGTAAACGCACTGCTCACCTGCCCCAAAAATATCGAAGCGTCTTCCCATCCGTACAAAATTCCCCCTTTGTTATTTGAAACGAGTAATAACGAGAGTTTTATCTGCAAAATATGCAAACTGTAGACACTTAAATGCCAAATGTGACATTGGAACATCGGAACTCCATTTTGTATAATCATGTAATAACATTTCGGAGAAACAGCTCACTCCCTAGCTTTGGATTTTCAAATATAAGCTTCTGCTTGATTGAAAACAGCATGTTGGAGAATTCCATTTAACTTTTAAATACATTCAATCGAAAGTCCTTAGTGTTTTTATAACGGAACAGCCCAACTGTTGAATGAGCAGGTGGACTATCAATGTGAACAAGTATAATTTGCACGTGAACTTCCTATATGATAATGCAATATATTACTCTGTTAAAAAAGACAATAAGCTAGTGGAATGGAAGTAGATAACATGGGAAACGGTACAAAGATTCAGCTCAGTAACTGGGCTGTTAAGCACAACCCAAACGAATTGATGAATAATCAATCTGTTTAAAAAAGGTATTGAGATGAGAAAAGTGGATCTATTGCGTACCTACCCTCCTGTACTCAGGTGAAGTACACACTGTATGGAGTGGTGGGGGTTGCCCAAGTGGAGAAATCTTCTCAGCAGGATAGACAAAGTGAAAGTGGGGCAGTTAGAGATACTGAGAGAATAAGAGAGAGAGAGAGAGAGTATGTGAGAAAAGGAGTGTGTAAGTGACATTCTGTCAATAATGCAAGGATGTTTCCCTTCAAACAATGAACGAACTAGAGCGAATGGACCTTTTATTCAATGCCAGCATGGATTCTGTCAATGTTTATTTATTTATGCTGTTGAAATTCATGGATTCAATAATCCAATGAGTTCAAACCTTCGGGTGATTCCTTGATATATGTCCTTTATTACTTATTACATAATTGGGATTACTGTGAATTAAGAGATTCATCCATTCTTTGATAATATCAGAAAAACCATTAATACATAAGTGAATGCAGGATGTCAATCTGAAGGTTACTGTAAATCAGCATTTTTCAGTACTATTGATAATATGAATTGTTCACGTTTGCTGACAGGTGCTTCGCCCGACTCTTTCATGGCTATTGTATTCTACCATTGTAGATATCGGATATCGTGGGAAAAGTTGGATGTTAATCAATAGAGAATACTTCATTCCTTCGCTCAATCATATTTACAAGAGAGTAAATTGTTGTGTAGTATTGGAAACAAATGTATAAATATACATTGTTTTACGGTGTAGCAGGAAGTTCTGAACAGTTCTACAGTTCTGGAAATACCAGTGTCGTATCATTCGATTGATAAGTACTTTTTTCCATTATAATAAGAATGTTTGGTATAGTTGCATTGTTGCTGTTAATTTAAGTTAAATGTGGGTTCCTCGAGATGCAAATGAACGCTCGGAAAATATCATTGGAAAGAGACAAAGAAAGCCAGCCATTCAATTCAATATGGTATAACAGTTAGAACAGTTGGAAATATGTCTTAAAACACTAGCAAATCCTGTATGAAATATGATCGATCACAACTGAAGTTTATTCCCCAAGAAATCTTAGATGAGTATTTTTTTTGCTACGTGATTACTTCATTTCTCGAAAATTGTGATGTGACTATTCATCGATTGAGTTCCTTCCTCACACATCACGGTATTGTTTTTGGAATCTATGAACTTCGCAGCGTGTGGTTGGCTATTTTTCTTTTGGATGAAATAATCGATTTATATGTTTGCCTTAAGCACAGGTATCGGTTGAGTTTACATTTTCCCTAAAGGAGACCACTAAAGATTCTTAGTTGGTTGTTCTAGGCTTAACAGTGTTGTTGACCCATTGAAGGATGGAATATTTGACTGGTTGAACCCTGTATGACTCTTCCAGAGTTATGAACTGACTTTTTCCCTCTGCCTCTCTTTCAGGTTTTACCCTGAAGGCATTGGAGCCAATTACATGGAACGGTCAAGGACCTACAGAGATGTGAACTCTGCCCTCCTCCTCGGCTCATCGGCTATTTTGTATCATTATCCACCAGCATCACCTGGTAACCACGGCAAGCTCACTTTTGTAGCTCGTCAAGTTTGCATTGGCAGTTCAGAACCATTTTCAAGCGCTGATACAATATGTGCTCTGCATCTTGTTATGACACAACACAGATGTCTCCCAATATATATGTGTTTGTGTGTGTGAGGCTGATGTTACGAAAATTTCTCCATTCGCCTTCAAGAAACTCATCAACAAATCGTATTAAATATTTTAAGCTTTGTTAAGGATGTTGCTAATATTCAGCGGAAGGTTATAGTCCATTTTCACAAGAGACTCAATTAAACATTCGGATCTCGCGACATTATTACAGCAACCAAGTTTGTTGAAAACATAAGTTGGTTTTGAACAGATATGAAGGACTTGCTGCTCTCGAAAAAAGGGATTGATTGATCTATATTCAATATTTGCCAGAGTTGCTTTCACAGAAGGTCTAGCACGTCAAAAACCGATTAAAACGTTGGAACAGTGAAGAAAATAATTAACATGGAAAATGTTTTAATTGGAAGTGAGTGAAATATCGTTTAGATGATAACTTCAGATTTAATATGATATTATGAGTATAAATAATTTGTTAGCTAAGTGTGTTACGGGGGCATATGCTTATTGGGTCCCAAGTAGCAGGTAGTTCAAAAATAGCGTGCTTATTGGGTCCCGAACTTTAGTCCTACCTGAATAATAATGTATGGATTCGGTCCCAGCCACCTGTTGTTAAACCAAATGAAAAACAGGTAGTAAAACTAATTTAAAAATTTGATATATTTATTACATTGAAATATTATTGTAAAGGTATACATTTTAGGATTTAAAAAAAAGGTAAAAATAAAATAGAAACACATATACATAAGATATATTATATATATACATATACAATTAATTATTAATAGAACAATAAAATGAGATACATTTAATGAAAAAAAATCGACTTATTTTTCCTTTTTCATATTCGTCAATTTTTTTTGCTATGAAATTTTCGCGATTTTTTATTTTATTATTTCGCGTTTTATACATAATATGTGTACTTTGCATTTTAACATAGGTCTCCATTTGAAATTCTTTTAGTTTTTCAATAAAAACAAATATATTCGGGTGGGCTTTATAAAAAGAATTATTAAAATGGCTAGGAAAGGATTCACAGGCATTCGTAGTGCGAGTAAGATCCGCTGAATTTTTTGCCCAAAGGGATGGAGGAAATAAAGATTCTTCAGATATATAATTTTCAATTAAATAATCGCAATATTTTTTTATGTTTTCCTGGTCTGGTGCTATTGAAAGCAAATCAAAAATAAAACAATCACTCACTTCCCTAGGAGGTAAATACGTTAAAGCAAAGGTCATCCTTAGCCATCTACCAACTTCAGAAGATTCCTCGCTGTACATTGATATTAAACCACATTTTTGTATTTTTTTATACCATGACTGTGCAAGGTGAAATCGACAGCCAATAACATGGGCTTTTGGCCAAACTTTTTGAATAGCAGTATGAATACCTATTTCAAAATCTATAACTGCCTCAGTGATATGTAAGCTAGTAGAGTGTTTTAAAGCGATATCTTCGAGAATATTAAATAATTTTTGATAAGTTGAACTACATTTATTAGGCAACAATGAAAACACTAAGGGAATGTAGTGTCCATTAAAATATCCATGTATAGTAAAGAATTGGCAAAAAAATTGTGGACAATAATTAAATGTGCCGTCTAAATAAATTCGATTAACTTTTCCCAAAAATTCAATATTTGACTTGCATGAAAATACAACGATCTGGTCTATTTTATTACTAAATAAGATAAATGGTTCACCAGTATTTGTTCCAATGTTTTTGTTTTTTAAAATATCGAAAGTTTCATCGATGTTTTTTGGCAATGTCGGCTGCATTTTCCTACGGGAGCAGTACATATACCTTCTAATATTTGCTACGTCATTTGTTGTAATGGTTGATGGCAGATTCTCTTGAAGTACACGACGAATAATTTTTGCAGGCTTTTCGGACAAGTCTTCAACTGCCTTGCTTTTCACCAAACAGCGTTCATGGAGAATAATCACATATTTTGGAAGCTTGTTGAAAAATAAGTTGAAATGCACTTTTAATTCTCTCAAATTTGCTTCGGTGTATTGAAAAAATGTATGATTATGTATAAAAAAGTAGTGAGTACACCATTTTCATGACATTTCAGAATACTGAAAACACCACAGCGGGGATTCGAACAGCGAAACTTCCCGTTTAACGCTTAAATTTTCCGTGCTTCTACCCTTCTAGAGGTAAAAAGTATTTGAAAGTGGTATGACAATGGAATTCGACTATTTTAAACATAACTATCCATTTTTCATCAAACCAGAGCGAAAATTGAGAAAATTGAAAGTGCATTTGAACTTTTTTTTCAACGATCTTTCCAAATCTCTTATTATTTTTTATATACGCTATCCGGTAAAAAAGTTAGCTCACGTCTGACAGTTTCTTACAGAAATCCCCTTGTCGCTTCTTATGAATAACACAGTGTAACTCACATGTAATAGTTAACATTTTCCATTATGTTCAACATTTTTAAATTTCATTACATCCTCAACCTTAACTTGGGTGATTTTGTGTTGTGACTGTTATCTTACGAATGTCAAGCAATTCAGTTCTTTACACCTATTGAATTTCCGCCTAAAATTCCTGTAAGTAGAGCATTTACGACAAAGAGAGATAAGAAAACTGCTTTTATCTATTCCAACACTATTTTCAACACTTTTGTCATACATTTCCATCCTAACCCTTCTCTATTTTGCTAGGGTTTTGAGAAAGACCTATTTTGGAATGACTTCTCCTTTTCTAGCGGAATAGTTATTGTGTTGTTGAAAATGAATTTGTACTTTGTTTAAATAGGGTTTGCGGTTTGTTAAACGTGAAAGGAAATCATTCGAAAACTGGATCATAATATAACACTAGCTTCTTTTGAATTTTTTGTATAATGCGAACCTTTATTCCATTATGCTCTAAACATAGGTATATTGAAGGGCATTTATTTTGAAGTATCATTTTTATATATAGATACGTGAATTTTTCAATGTGCCGCCACAATTTAAAATTTAACTGATATAATGGTGCACAAACCAAGTGGAAAGATTTATTTCATTGAATTCAATTAAAAATCTACAAAAAACATAACGTATTCTTGAATTTCCTACAAAGGTATATCCCAAGAATGGAAATTAAAGTACCCAACGGTTATGAATGTATAAAACTTAATTTGCCCGAAATAAACCAGTTCTGACTCGTCGTAATTGCCGTTATTAATGACAGCCGCTTATTACTAATTCCTAAGGGTCCTATGTAGAGATAAAAAAGGTAAATATCCATTGTGTGCTAAAAGAAGATGAATTGACAGTAACCGCATGAGGGTAATACAAAAAGGTATTAAAAAGTCATACTGTGTAATAATATGTCAAACGATACTTGAATTCAAATGAGAGAATATTCCGAGTAGATTCTATATTTCGGTGGAACAAAAGGCAAAAAATAAACATAGCATAAATAGAACTTTGAAAAGAGATAATTTGGTGTAAGAATTACGGGATTAGTGACTACCAGGAACAGTGAAAGTGCAAATGGAATATTATACACATTTCACAGCGGGGAACGATTTAATGATTGATCGGAGGAAGATTATATAATATTATATTTATCCAGTTCCGCTATAAAATGTGACACTTTAAGTCACTCCTTGACGTTAGGTCCTTCATATTAGTTATGAAAAGTAGTTATGTAAAAACCATGGATACTGGACATAAGGAGCACAAACTCTGTATAATGAAAAGTGTCCTCGAAATGCGTTAAATTGTGATGGCGCTCGTGTAGCGAATTGGCCTGAAATGTTTAGTTGGAATGTCATGGTTAATTATTTAAGGTTATGTAAATGGATGGTTTGTTTATTTTAACTAGGTTACATTTTATGCTTGGTTTTAGCAAATTTCAAGGGAAAATAAGCGTAGCTGGTACTATGTTTGGTTGAAGGTAAGTTTCTTCAATATATTTATATATTTTCATGATAATTGTGTTGCAAAATAGTAATGAGAACAATAAAAAATACTCCACATATTTCTACACATTATGCACAAATATGTACCCATCAATCACTGATTTTTTCTGTTGTTACAGAAAATGCCTCAAAAATGCTGATAAGTATGAATGAAATTCACAGATAATTCAGAGTGTGTCACTGTGCAGTAGTAATTGGGACTATTCTCAGCACATCCAAGAGTTACAATTGATTGAAAGTGAATCAAATTGAGAAGGTATTTCTTTTGAATGATTCCAATAATATATGGTCAGAACCAACACCAATTTTTTTTCCAAGAAAGACAATTTTAAGATATCATTGGTGGAATATACAAATTGTGATTGGACTATTTCAAACTCAAAGAAGATGTGGTAGTTGTGCTTTAAGTGGAATGCTGAAAAGTACCAAAACAGTTTGCGGAGAGTGTGATGTCCTACTGTTTTGCTATACAATATCACAACTAAAAATTTATGTTCTGTAAAATAAGTGTATGATTAATGGTAGGTACATATAAAAATGAAAAAATAGAAACAGTTTAATCAACAGGATTCATAAAATCAATTATAAATGGAAATAATATCCTAATCACAGTTAGTACACATGCAAGTGTAATAAAAGCATTTGGAAAATAAAAATAGGTAAGTATATAAAGAATTTGGAAGCAAAAGTAGATTCTCCTTCCTTACTACAGGTCGTTCTGAGGACATTCTTCAGCTGTGAAAGGTTCCTAATTTAGGGCTAAATCTAAAGCAGTCTTCTTGAACTTCTTTTTATATTCATTGATTTTGATAGTGTCTGGTAAGTTGTTGAAAAGTCTAATACAAGCATAATCTGTACTCGACAGTCTATGTGATGT
>CAJUYI010001998.1:17969-38873 GCA_910591695.1 Galerucella pusilla
GTATTCCAAATGAGAATTGGAATACACAGCTTTTTTCTTGAAGTCCATCTAAAATAGGAGGAAAATTTTTGATAATGAAAAATTTGTGAAGATTTTCATGAACATTTATTGGTTGAAAAAAATCACAAATATTACAGGAAGTATTCATGTTCGAAACATAAACATATTTGTTTTTAGTAGATATATCAATGAACATACACATGTTCAACAAATAAAGTATGAAACTTTGAAAAAAACACAAGTACTACATTTAAGGAGATAACTTGTTGAATTAAATATAATTCTTGAAGTAGTCATAGATGTCAACTCAGAGTTTTATGGGGTCCATTTTTTTAGTTAGATGGAAGAAATTACGAGGCTCGTTTTTTTTCCAACCTCCGATCACATAGTACGAAGGTCAGACATACTCGAGGAAACTAGTGTGTGCGTGGTAGGCGACTGCGCATCTCCTCTTCAATACATTCTGTCACTGGCGAGACCAACACGCCAACAGTGGCGAATGACTTGGAACTCAAAAACACCGTCACAACTCACTACCAATCATTACTCTAGTACTAGCCTCGATATAACACGTTGTCTGTTCAAGGCTAATAGGGCTTGCCTACTATCAGTGCAGATTGTTATGTTTTTGCCAGAAATTCCTCCTCTGGTTAGTTCTTTTGTGGCAATTGAGATACCAGCCAGTTCTGTTTGAACCACGCTGGTATTGTTTCCCATTCCCCACTTAATCTTCAGGCCTAGTGCTCTCGAGTAAACTCCACATCCTGAGCCTTCTTTCATTTTTGAACCATCTGTATAAATGCGTATTGCATTTGCAGCATCTGGCTCTGTGTGTTCTGTGTGTTCTGACGCCTCGGCAGATAACAATATTATCCTGAGGTGGGTTAAAGGGCACGACAGGAGTAAAGGAAATCGCACTGCTGATTATTTAGCCAGGGAAGCCGCTGGACTAAAAATTCTAGGACCCAGTGACACCTACGGCCTAACGACTTCGACAATTGCGGAACTAGCCAAACGTTACACCCATGCTCAATCCCTTAAGAGATGGATGGATGGAATCAAAGGATGCAGTCTTGCCAGGATCACCCTAGGCGACCCTGGAAAGCTGGCGCCGAAGAAATATTTGGCGATGACCAGGAAAAACCTACGTTTAACAGTAGGATTTCTGACTGGTCACTGTCAACTAAGGAAACACCTCCATACTATGGGGCAAGTGGACACACCTCTATGCAGGATATGTGAACAGGAAGATGAAACTGTCAGGCATGTCTTAGGCGAGTGTCCGGAGTTATCGTCAATAAGAGAGTATGTGATCGGTGAGTCTTGGCCTACATCTGCCGATATAAAGGAGATGTCTCCCAGTGACCTGTCCACCTTCCTGAGAAGGACAGGATGGACAATGACCTAGGAGGACAATTTCTCGGGAGGATGTACAATGAGTCACATGTGGCCTAAGTGCTGTGAGCCTACACACTCACCCTCCCCACTCTACAGATACAGATACCAATCATTAGCGGCAATATTTTAAAAGGAGGGCATTGCAAAGCTTGTTAACAGATATGATAAATGTACATTACTTCTGATGAAAAAATTTTTTCTCTATATTCACCCGTCTTTTCTTCATGGCCTATCGGGGGTTGAAAAAAAAACAACCCTCTAGAAGCCAGTGTGTTTAAGCGTGTGGTGGAAAAGTAATTGACTAAAAAGTGTTTTCAGGTATTTTGCAAAGAGTTTTTTATGGAATGTTTTGGTTATGTTAGATTTTGAAATTTAAATTTTCAACCCTATGTTTAATAGTATTGTTAATTAATTTCACTGTACAATGTAAGTATATTAGATTGATGTGTCTCATCACTTATAAATTATTTGATTTGTACAAATTGAGTCAGTTACTCCAACACAGCTCTTTGTCTATAGTTGAAATCTATATATTGCTTAAAAGTTTATTTTGAATTGAAACTTAAGATCAGTAGACAAAATACAAAGTCTATAGAGTTATTGTATTGGATATTGAATATCTCTCCCAAAAAACATGTTTCCCTCACATTAATGGACTACTGAACTTTTAAAAACGTGACCAAAAAGGACAATTGAAAATATTCACTTTTACATCAATAAATATTTAGTGTAATTGATAAATAAATTTCCTTCAATATATGTAAATACATAAAAGAAATTCCAATCCTTTTAGTTTTACTACATATAGCTAAACCGTCGGTAGCAGCAACATTAAAAAATATATATATATACAGGGTGGGGCAATCTTCTGACATCGGAGGATTACATCGTTGTGGTGATAGATAGAACTTTATAGTTTTGTGTGAGCTGATACAGTTACTGAGAGCACATTTTGAAAATACTTTCGATTCTACAGGGAAGTCCAAAACCACGTAGCAGCACAAACTTACATTTTTTTAAATAGAACGTACTATATTTTGTTCAAGAATCGAAAAGATCTCACCGAGAGCTTTACAAAAATATAGCACTCTAATATATTATAAGGGTGTTTAACAAAGATATGGTCAATTATTAGCAAAAAAGACCTCCTCTTTAACACTCTGCAGAACAGTAAATTAAAATGAATCAACATGTCTTTGTGTTCAAATGTCATACACACATCATTGGCTGTGCTCAGTATTAATTACTTTATCCATCTGTGGCTTCTTTAATACAGGGTGAAACAAAACGCAAATCAAGCAATATCTCAAAATTTTTAAATGAATCACCCTATAAGTCTTTTTTCAATTTGTTAGTACAATTAATAAACTTTCAAACGATGTAGTAAACTTGGGGCATCAGTTAATGGAAAATCGTAGATATTTTATGATAATGGTCAAAAACAATTATTTTACATACACAAATTAAATGGTATTAAATTTTTACATGCAACAACTTGTGAATTTTAACATTTCTAAGGCGTAAATTCTAATCGTAATTTTGGATGCATCTAAAATATCTTTGACTTCTACTCTTACCATTAGAGGAAGGAATTATGTTGGAAGAAATATTTTTGTTCACTGTAAGTAGGCTAATGTCATTATAGTAGGTACTAATAAATATAAAAGCAGTTTGTAGTCTTTACGAAATAATTACTCGAGCCACCACAAACAGTATATCTTAGTTATGTAGAATGCAAGTTTGTAATTCATTTTCCAACTTTTTCTATTTTTGAAAAACTAACAATTATGAAAACCAACATTATAAGAACACTCACATTTACATAAATAAACATTGACATTCTATAAAAAGTATAGTAGTTTATGCTAAGTGTTCAAAATGGCGATCATTTACTTCCATACAACTCTTTTCAAAAACAAGGATCTTACTCTTTCCAACATAGCTGGAGTTATTGTGGAAAATGCGTTACGTTTGATACACAAGTTGCTTGATGTATCCCCAAAAAAAGAAATCCATCGGTGTGAGATCTGGAGATCGAGGAGGCCACGAAATTGGTCCACCACGTCCTATCCACCTGTTGGTAAAATTTCTGATATACAGATGCTTCCTCTTGTTGGGACCACAAGTTAACTATTTTGTTTGAATCAACTTCCTAAACACAAACGAAGAATACAGCAATATTTCTTTGACATTTATTAGTAGATACTATTTTGATGGTAGCCCACTTGATATAATCAAAAATATGGCTTGATTATGTTTCGCCCATTCTCAAACAAGCATATAATAACAATTCTTGAAAGTGAAACATGAATAAATATAAAATTTTTGGTAATTCCAGGTAGGTACCTACGGTATTAGCAAACATTTTATTTCATTGATTAGATATTGTAGATGCATCCAAAATTACGATTAAAATATATGCCTTAGAAAAGTTGAAATTTACAAGAGGTTGCATGTAAAAATTTAATACCATTTAATTTGTGTATGTAAAATACTTGCTTTGACCATTATCATAAAATATCTACGATTTTCCATTAACTAATGCCCTAAGTTTACTACAACGTTTGAAAGTTTATTAATTGTACTAACAAATTGTGAAAAGACTTATAGGGTGATTCATTTAAAAATTTTGAGATATTGCTTGATTTGCGTTTTGTTTCACCCTGTATTGAAGAAGCCACCGATGAAAAAAGTAATTAATACTGAGCACAGCCAATGATGTGTGTATGACATTTGAACACAAAGACCTGTTGATTTATTCTAATTTACTGTTCTGCAGAGTGTTAAAGAGGAGGTCTTTTTTGCTAATAATTGGCCATATCTTTGTAAAACACCCTTATAATATATTAGAGTGCTATATTTTTGTAACGCTCTCGGTGAGATCTTTTCGATTCTTAATTGAAATATAGTACCTTCCATTTAAAAAAATGTAAGTTTGTGCTGCTACGTGGTTTTGGAACATCCTGTAGAATCGAAAGTATTTTCAAAATGTGCCCTCAGTAACTGAATAAGCTCACACAAAACTATAAAGTTCTATCTCTCACCACAACAATGTAATCCTCCGATGTCAGAAGATTGCCCCACCCTGTATATATATATATATATATATATATATATATATATATATATATATATATATGCTGCTAGATGTATATCTGTTGTACTTGATGCTATTCATTTGAAAGGTACTGCAGCATGAGTTTGTCATTTGCTGTTCATTAGTGATACCTACTTGCTGTTATAGAAATGATTAGAGGGAAATATATTGAGCTCCCTTTAATGTGAACCTATTTTTTATATAATAATATTATCATACGATCCTCTTACTCTTTAAAATGAGTGTGACAAATATAATCATTTGCTTTCAATGCTGAGGTTATCGTGAAATATACAGAGTGAAAAATAGAGAGATAGCGGTGTATATTTCCACCGAATTGCTATTCGGTGATATTTTTTATCATTTTAGTCGAGCTTGACAACTTTTCACACTCATTTTTACCATTAATTATTGTTAACTTAGATTCAACTTTTATAAATATAAACACTAATATAGATGGAGATTTTGTTAGGTTAACTTGGTCGGCATACTTCACTCTGTCCTCAGGCCAATTTGCTACTCTCGCGCCATCCACCATTCAATGCTTTCCGTGGACACTTTTTCGACATTTTTCCTATACAAGTTTGTGCTCCTTATATCTAGTCTCCATGGTGGAAACTGTTCATGTTTAAAAAAATAATTTATTAATTAGGTACTGTCAAAACTAACAATTATTTCATTATTTGAAATGTCAATTATCCCATTATTCTAATTGAATAGTACCTATTTCAGGATTTATAAACATTGAAAACAACATTATTAAGGACAGTTATTGAAAGTAATGTCAATTTTCTGGGTGAATACTTCATGGTAACAATACTTCCAACACCATTTAAATACACTTTAATATTACCATTGTAATTGAAGACTTTGGCATTTATTACGCTTGTCGAACAATATCGCTCTTTTCATAACTAGTAACGTGAATAACTATTTCTCGCATCACATTTCCAACACCTCCATATTATTTCACTCCTGTTATCCCAATACCCACGGGCTGCCTGTTTATAATTTTGAGCAAAGTTACTGGAGTAGCTAGTCTTTATTCCCAATACACTTTAAACTCTGTTCTCGCCCATTCCTTTTCACATGTTTTCCATCTTCGCTCTGCGCAATTTTGTATTTTATTAACTTTAAATAGTGATGAGAATAAAATTGGATTCAAGTCCACAGCTTCATCTTCTATATAAAATTACCTGAATAAACAGTTTTCCGTTAATGACTTTTTATTTATGTCACAAAGTTTTGATGACTCGTTCTTGAGTTAAATAGTGGACCGCCTCAAGAGTGGCCCACAAGCTACCTCCATCTTTGATTCTTCATAAACAAGGAGTAATTAATAGTGTAATTTCAATTATGTATCCAATTATTTGGAACACTCCAAGATAAATACAGCCTGCGAAGCCAGGGCGGGACGAAGTGAAATATTTTCGATCAACAGATTTTGAAAGTACGATTCAGAATTGCATGAATATCTTCTGTATGATAATTTTCTCTACCAGCCTGCGGAAAAGTCCACTTTTTCTCACTTTTTTTTTTAATGTGGAAAAAGTCACTAGTGCAGGAAGTAATTTTGTTTAGTTTTTGGGAAATATACTGACATTTGAATTTTTTCTCCTATTTTTTGGGAATCAAACCACAATAATGTTTTCTATTTTTTATTTTGACGAGTGGGTAGCGTTCCAGCTACCGTTGTCAAGATTAATTAGTGATAAGATAATTTTTGGTCCCTATCTGACATAACGAAAAAAATATGACAACTAGACAATCAATAATATTTTGAAGTTTGAGACTTCAAAACTTTGTTGTCAATTTTCATTGAGGTGCCTTCATAGTAGATCACATCTCTGGTAAAATGTAAAATAAAATATTCTATTCTATGACATTCTAACGATATAATAGAAATGGAATCCAGTGAAGTGCACGTTCCAGGAACGGTTTTTATTGGGATAGCGCTTTTTTTCGCTTATTTTGGAAATGTTGTTGATAAAACGCTTTTGTTGTTAGTTTTTTGTGTATGATTATTTTTTTTTCAAAATATGTATAACTCAGTTTAGTGATTTTGTGTATTGAAGTGTGTATCGATTAACAACTATTCCAATGATAAATCATAAGAAAACCTGGATAAAAACTTATGATGCTATCCTGATAACGCAGGTAATCGATTATTGGAAACATTGGTAACCAAATTTGACTACATTCGGCTGAAATTCTAGCTACACATTTATCTGCATTTAGTTGTATTAAAGCACTGGGTGATTTTTCGTCTTTTATTATTGGGCTCTCTCAATTATTTTTATTATTTGTATTTTTATTTTTGTCGAATCCCATTGAATTTTATGCGTCAAAATAGTTTTAACCCAAACAAAATTAATATGGCTATGTAGCCAATGTCGGTGCCTTTCAAACAAGATATCCCTTGCCATAAGGTCCTATTTAAAATTATTGGCCAGAGTGGAACTGTGACGTCATCTATTACTATTACGTCACCTGTTACCATTCGTAGAGAATTGACAACACTCTATTTTCACCCTCCAAACTTTATTAATGTAAGTGTAGCCTTTCAAAAGATACGAGGGGGAGAGGAGACTTTTGAATAGCACTGTATAATAAGCCAGTTAGAACCTGTATGTACTTGCAGCAGTTACATGCTGTAGGAGGAAGGCTTTTTTCTCAGTTTATTGTTAGTTGAAGATGGAATATAGTATTAGTATAGTATTTTACTGTATTAGTATATTAGTATAGTAATAGTATTCTACATATTTCAGATATTTTTCCGTAGATATTGGTTTCCTTTGGGATGGGAATGAATCCAAAGGAGCTCCAGAACTTGGTATCTACATGCTTTTTGAATTATTTTCAAAAACTACTTTAAACTGTTTCTCATGTGTCATTTCAGATACTTGCAAAACCGCAATGGATTCGCATCTGCTGCGACAACAGCGTACAACTGTTCATAACATTGATCGTTATAGTTTATTAAGTATTAAAAACGGTAAGGGTTGTTTACCGATCGACAGCAATTTTGCTGAAGACAGGTATTACCCTTAACGGTCGAGATGCTTATACCATTTTTTGCGCGATCGTATTGAAATATTCGAATTTCTTCGAAATGAACGAGATGTCAGAAGTGACATACATACTTTTCGATCAGTTCAAAATATGATTTGCATTTTGGTGAAATTGTTTTTATGCTATTTATTACTTTTCATATTGTTCTGTTCGGTTCTGTTCATCAAAAAAATATAAATCTTCCTATTTTTTGTTGTACTTTTTGTGTAATGAATGAAGTAATAAATTATTTGGGACCACTTAAATGTAGGTAGGGCTAAGACGTCGGTAAGTAATTTACTTACCGACGTCTGGTTAAGCATCTGGGGATGCCCACAGCAGGTTCGGGTCCGTTCATCAGAGTTGACGATCCTTGCGAGTTCGTCAGCTTTTTCATTGCCTGCGATTCCTTTATGACCTGGTACCCACTCCAGTGTTACACTGTTCCGAGTCGCCAGTCTTCTAAGTTCTTCGCCGCATTCCCATACTAGCCGAGATGTCACCCTATAGCTCTGAAGTGCTTTAAGGGCGGCTTGGCTGTCGCTGTAGATCCTGATCTGCCTGATGTTGTAGGCTCTCATACTGTTAGCCCTTGCACACGCAAGTATTGCATAAACCTCTGCTTGGAATACAGAGGCGTATTTTCCTAGCAAGACGATTCCTTCATATTTGCTCGTCTTGCTGTATATGCCCGCTCCGGTGCCGAGTTCATTTTTAGATCCGTCTGTATACCAGATCAGTTCATTCGCTCTACTAAGTGGTGGTGCGTTCTCTTCCTCAAGCTCCTTTCGATCTTTGATGACAATCTTGAAGTTCTTGCGAAAGATATATTTGGTAGTCATTTGGTCTGTTGGCATTTTGAAAATGTCATCACCCACCTGCCTTATCTCTGTGTGTCAGTGGTGCCTTAGTGAAGTTTTAAATTACATACGCAAACGCTACTGAATTATTTAATAGGAAAACCCTAATAATTAATGTTCGGTGTTGAGATTTTACTTTACACAATTAGTTTAGACGTGACTCGACAAACTTCTGTCTCTAGTATCTCTCTTTGAGAAAATGAAATCACCCTGAAACTTTTAAAATGGATATACCCGTTTCTTCGTAATTGGCTACGAAGTATCTAGTGATGTCAGTAAAAACTTCATATTTACAATCCATTTGAATTGGATTGCTTGGAGATAACTTCATGCTTCGAGAAATTGGATACTGGAAAATTGAGTGCTTGTTTGTTTTCATACTACACTGGAATTTGAACTCGAAATATTCCTCTGGAAAATTTAAGGAATTGAGAAGTTTCCCAAAAACCATACATTTATTCCAAATACTAATAGACATCATTATCCACAGCCCTTTCCAACCTAGTTCAAGAAATCATACTTAGAGAAAGTAGTATAAATACCGGAGGCTAAATTTATGAGAATGAACATCAATGTCTAGCCTTTGTGTGAAATAAAGTACTCATGGAAATATACTAAAAATAACTAATGAGCGTATCCAATATACTGGAAGAAAAGGCAAAAAAACATGGTCCAGTGATTGATGAGATGAGAAAAAATACATGGTAATGAAAGACAATAAGAGCACCGACATTATTATACATTGTAATGGAAAGAATATCTACAGAATGAAGAATTTATCACAAATGAAGGAAACGATGGAAGGGGAATAGAAAAAAGGTAAACACAAGGAAGTACGGCAACAGGAATGGTATTAGAGATGTTGAGCTCAAAAGACATATCACGAACAGCTGAAATAGGAACGTACCAAACAATAATAAGACCGCCAGTTACCCACCACCTACTACTTCTGAAACCTAGATAATAGGCAAAAAAGGACAAAATGAACTAGAGATAGTGGATCTTATTTCCCACATATATTATTCAAACTATCTAGAATAGCAAGTTTTAGACACTGAACTATATTTTCCCAGTTAGCCTTCCTAGTACTTCATTTTGTGTTGGGATATATTAACCAATCTGTTTGTGAACAATTCAATTTGGAACTCCATAATAGTCTGCACCCAAGTTGTCTCTGTTTGCGTCGCATTCATAGTTCGCGAAAGGACCGGCTTCAGAATCAGTGGGTTCGTAACAATATTGTTGAATTGGTTCATATCATCTACAATATTTTTTCCCGATACATTAGTTTTGTAAAAGCCCTATAAGTCCGTTAATATCACCTTCTATATTGTGGTTTAATCTAGATTTTTGAAAAGCTCAACAAAGTCTTGTGTAACTACGTATTTTTGCGTACCGTGGACATTAAACTGAAATTTATGAAAGAGGATAATTTCCGTTCCTAATTTGAACTGCGAATGCTCGCATGCCATATTGGATAATATCGAAGAAATTTCTTCTTCATACTTTATATTATTTTTTTATGCCCCCAATGATAAGTTTGTCCGCTCTCTGGGAAATACATGTTCTGCTTCCATAGCCTGAAAGAGTTGAATCTCTCCGTATTTTCGGTCGGTGCTTAACGTATTCTCCTAATATCTCCAGGAAGTTTATACCTTTATTGTCGTCATTCAATACGGTATATACCTGTTCTGTATTCGTCCTAAAAATGGGAATGGTTATAATTAGTCTGGTGCCACAAACTTCAATGTCTGTCAGGGTCATATTGTATAACTCTTCCTGCATCCACCAACAATGCCTATAATTGCGATCACCAATAGGTTTAAGACTGATTGTTAAGTTGATGGAATTTCGACTAACAAAATCAAGTGATGTATTTCTTGTGATTAATTGACATTCAGCATCATTCTAAATGGACATTGTTCAATTCAAAACTAATAAATGGGTTAATCCTGTTCAGCCCAGTCAAAAAATACTCTTCTGGGGTTTCCTTCATTAATCTATTAACTTCTTCTTTTGTCAGAACTTTTGTTGATTTGTTTGCCTGATGACCAACTGCTTGCTTTCCAAAAAAAACTGTCAGTTTCGAATATTTTGAAATATCAGCCCTCCATTTCTACCATCAGCATAGACTCGAGCATCGAATAACAGTAGTATAAGTACGAAGTAGAAGTCTAAACATCTAGACTTCTACTTTGATAAGCGATACTTCAATAAGCGATTTCACGGACTTTTATTTTTTTGTATTCGAGTTTATATGAATTGAGAACATTGAGTTTTCCCTACCAACTGCTATTATTCGAACCCTCATTTAATACAGGTTAACAATTTCAGGTAACTTTGAACTAAACAACTCTAAATAACCAAAACCTCCATTATTCTGCTCTATACATTCTTAGTTATCCATGAAGTCCAAATTAACCAGAACTTCAACAACGCTGAATATCCCTCGTTCATTTGGTTATTAGGGGAATAAGAAAAACAATTACGTGTTTAATTGGAGGAGAGAACAACTAACTGATGGGAAAAACTGTTTCTGTTAAGGTTATTGAAAAAACTGTTTTAGGTGATTGTTCCCAAATGTATTATTTCAAATACATGCAGCACCCCGTATGATATTATTGTCTTCTTGGTCAAAAGCTGTTTATTCAACGAAGATCATTTCAATGAAATAAATACACTGTGTTATTTATAAGATGCGACATTGGGATTCCTGTACAAAACTGTTAAACGCGAGCTTACTTTCTTACCAAATGGCATCCATAATGAATAATAACAGATTTGGAGATATTGTTGAAAAATAAGTTGAGATGCAGTTTCAATGTTCTTGAATTCGCTCTGGTTCAATGAAAAAATGGATAGTTATGTTTAAAAAAGTCGAACTCCATTCTCATACCACTTTCGAATACCTTTAACCGCTTATGAGATAACCAGCAGGGTAGGGGCTCGGGGAATTGAAAAATTGAAGCTGAAGCGTGGCGGACGATTCTCTGCTATGGTGAAGTTTTTTTTTTTTGTTTTTCCATTTTTACAACCGGATCATTGGATATCTGACGAAAATTACAATACTTGCTCAAAAATTTTAATTGATAATGCTGCGGAGCGGGTTGTCCATCTGATGAAAGTCTACAATAAAAGCTTAACCGCTGATGAAGAGCAGAGTACTTATTGCATGGTGTAGCCAGTAGCTATGCACAGGAAAAGATTTCCAATTACTTTTTTTTTGTTCGAGCATGATTTCAGAGTGAATTTTGGAATTTAAATTATCCTTTATCGGATAGAGCAGGCAAAAACGAACCCTGTTATGAGAGAGTTGGTTCTCTTCGAGGCTTGTTGTGATTGAATTTTAAAACATGATTTGACGGTCGTGGCAGGGATAGCTGTGCACCCAAAGGATGGTCATTCGGTTGATTTCCGAATGTATCGCTTCTCCGAACGTTGTGAAAATTAGGATGCAGGAAAAACCACAGAAGACCTGCATCCGCATCCCGGATAAGAAAAGGAAGGTGTTTGTAGTTTTCAAAAAGTGTTCAGTCACTACAGGTGCTGGAAAGTATTTGTACACTAAAAAGTGCGGTTGTTTTGTTGTGCCTCGCAAGCAGCTGCTCCTCTTGGTGTCTAGATCGTCTAGTTGATATCCATGCACTGTTCTTCCGGCTTTCGGTACAATTTTCTGAGGACCTTTTTGCAGTTTCGTCGCAGTTGTAATAAAGGAGTTCAGTCTAAGATCAGTGTGGCTAACAAAAGTGGTTTTTCTGACAAGAATGACAGTTAATGTCCACCATTCAAATAATAAGATTTTTCCATTTTTTCATTATTGCGAACATCTGCATTGCTTTATTCAAACAAAGTGTACTCCCCCGAAGCGTGAATGTTGAAATTTTAAATAACGTTTCAGCTGAATTCTCAACGCATGTCCATTTTCCATTAGATTTTCGTAGCAGTTCTAGTTAGTTGTATCTCTTTTTCCACTTTTTTCACTGACAGCTGACATAACTAGTGAGAGAAAACAGAAATGAAATGGTGATATGCCAAGAGTTCCTAGAATTATTGGCCACCGATATGTTGAGTATTCAGCTAAAAAGTCATTTCACATTACAAGAACTACGCTTCGGAGGTGTATTCATTATTTCAATTGAGCAATCTCGTAGATGTTTGCAATGATAAAACACATGCAAAAATCTTATGTTTTAAATGGTTGACCTTAACTGCCATTCTTGTCAGAAAAACCACTCTTTGTTGGCCACATTAACCTTATACTAAATTTCTTTATTGTAATAGGACGGAATCAGGTGACGAAACGTTCTCGATTACCATCCTACGGGCGGGAGGGATTGCATTCATCCAGATAACGTAAGTTAACTAAAAAATTTGTTAGAGACTTCCGAAGGTGAGTCAAATGGCATTGGAGGTTTTGGAGTTGTGATGGGAGCTGTTTCCTGGGACTGCAAGGCTGAAATTTGCCTTTTCGGGCATTTTGGATGGTATGTGGGGTGGTTGCCGCCACAATTAGTTCAAGGAGGTTCATTGGATTTGTCACAATTTTTGGATCTGTGGTCATGACTACCACAGTGGGGGCATGTGTGAAGCTTGGTATCACATTCGGTTGTGGAATGGCCTAATTTTAAGTCGGGCGGAAGTAGATTTTTGCTAGAAACTTCGCATTCCCAAATCCTATCAAGCAGACGTTGATGTTACCATTTTTAAAAGAATAAAAAGATGAAAATGTTTTGTAATTATAACGATCTATTGATAAAATTTTGACTTAGATTATTGTGTGAAAACAAGTCAATACTTTAATTCGATGCTCTAAAGTGAATGAAGTTGAATTATTTAGTAGAATAATAAATGATGAATTAAGTGGAATTAAATAGGTAGTTCCATCAATTTACCGTTTGACGGGCTATAAATTCGAAACTAGTGTTTCTACAGTCTTCGACCAAATACATATTTTTGCCGAGAATCCAATTTCCTAGGAACGCTATAAGATAGTTTTTCGAAAAAAAAAAAGTAATGTTCAGCTTTTCTCAACTAAAAGCAGCCTCAACTATCAATGATAACGTAAATATAAGTGAATATTCTAGGCTTATACTTTGCATTTCTGAGACAAGAATTGTTTGTGTACAAGCCCAAGAAATCATACATTTTCAAGGAATGATATTAACAGCTTCTTATTGAATGCTCTAGACGACAAATACTCATATTAATACTAGTCGGCATTTGGAGAATCCAGTAAAAACATTAACCCGCCAGACGGATAAAAGCACGGGAATTTTGAAAGTTAAACTTCAAGTATCGCGGTTCGATTCCAGCTGTGGTATTTCCAGTATTCGAAGTATTATGAAATTGGCGTACGATTTTTTTTTGTGCTTGGCGACTTTTTATTAAAGACTTATGTGAGCAGTTTTTTTAAACCA
Source organism: Galerucella pusilla (assembly GCA_910591695.1). Taxonomy (NCBI): domain Eukaryota; kingdom Metazoa; phylum Arthropoda; class Insecta; order Coleoptera; family Chrysomelidae; genus Galerucella; species Galerucella pusilla. Next base: position 31,793 of record CAJUYI010001998.1, read on the forward strand.
CCTCCAACATCCTATGGAAATTGATGAGAGACGAGTTTGACTATTCCAAATATTCAAAATTTGGATGAAGTTCCATCCATAAATCGAACAGAGATAAACGTGCCTGGATCAAAATTCACATAAGTCAAATAAAACAATTGCGTCTCCGTTATCCCCATTGCGAAGCTTAAACCAAAATACAAGATAGAAATGTTAATTTTTCTAAATATTATAGTGTACTTTTTCTGATCCAATTATCATGCATTCATTAGTTGTAATTCACTGAAGGAGTTTATTCTAAACATTCCATATTACTATTTCGATTTTATGACTAATTTGTTTTTTTTCACTAATGGAATCTGAACTTTTTTCAATTATCCAATGATTTACCAAAAAAATTCGTTGTATTTGTATTCTTATTATATACCATTCATCTTCTGCCATCATTACTTAACTTAATACTCAACAAACTCTCGGATTAGTAACAGAAAACTGGAAGAAGCTCCAAGTGTTCATGATAATTCCGTGAACATCATTTTTCTTCTACAATATGGCACTACCTGTTCTCTACTAGTATTTTTGTCACAAAAAGTTACCTGTTGCTTGGCCTATTTTATTTTCATCTAATTAGTATCTACTAAATGGCATCTGAAGCTTTTTTGGTAACAGCTTTTTTTGCAATTGGTAGTCAAAATCAAACTTGTTTGTTGCCAGAGAAAAACTACACTTTCATGCTCCTAACAGTAGCAGAGGTCGTAAAAATTCCTTTAGAATCAATGGAGATAAACTTTTCCCAGTTAATTTAGAAATCCAAGGATATCGATGTGAAATTTATCATCCCCAAGAGAATTATAGCGGCGAAGGAGGGTCAGACTGGAACTAGAGGAATTCAAATCGCACTTCGGAATACATCAACAGGGCGGAGGCCGAACTATCATAAATAAATGAAAAACCAAAATACTTTTTTTGTTTGCTAAACATTTTAAATCGACTTCAATCACTGAGTGAAACGCTCATGCGACATTCTTTTAAAATAAAACATCTCAAGAGACTTTGAAATAGGTCCACTGATTTGCATTTCATGAATTATAAAATATTGCATGTGAATCAGTTGACAAAACTATTTTGAGATGAAATATAAGAAATAATTAAGTTGGTCCATCCATTCAACAGTAATGCACAAAATAACCATTTCACAAATGATTGGTTATGGAGATAACATACGGACACAAATATAAGTTTCTCGCTTTTTTCACAAAAAATTTCAAAATTTTCCGCCTGTATCCCAAGGAACAATTAGCAAAATATAAGCGTAGTCATGTAGGAGAGACAGGAAAAGTTGCTGCCAACGCATAGTTTTAGCCGAAAAGCAGCCCCGCTGTTAAAGGTTAGCCACACATCAATTTTTCGAATATTAAAGGAAAGTGATGGAAGTCGATTCTTGTGAACAGATAATGGTAATGTTGAAAATAGCAATGCGATCAAATTAGAAGATGATTTGTTTTCTGATGAGAGCACATTTACACTTCACGGTAATGTTAGTCGTCAAAATTGCCAGTAGTGGTCTAAAGAAAATCCTCACTGGATAAGAGAAGAACATAAGCAATATCCTGAGAAAGTTATTGTCTTGGCAGGAATTGCTGGAATTCATATTGTCGGTCCTTTTTCCATTCATGGCAACTTGTATTGAGATGAATATGTGAAAATTTTGTGAACAAATTCTATCGTTCAAAACACAAAAAATATGTAAATAATCAAAAAGCTTACAACAAAGGAAATTCTTTGGTAAACAATAAAATCACATGTGATTGACAGATAACGGGTTAAAAATGGCGAATGTCAGACATGCGCACTCAGAAAATGAATTGTAAAATAGCACAAGCTTCACTTCTTCTTGGGATGGTGTATTATGTGCATATACATCATGTTACTGTCAATGTCAACTGTCAATGGAAGAATTCAATAAATTGAACTCATATTCGAATTTTCCCTCCTTTGGAATTATTCTGATATAAGGTTTGTTCGTATAACAGTCAGAAACTATCAGAAATCGTCTGAGGCATGCACATTAGCAAAAAAGCGTTCGTATTAAAAATTTGGCAGTTAATGATTTAAAAATCCTTTGTTCGGAGAAAGAAATTTGCGTTTTCGGATCAGCTGACAACTATCAGAATAATTTGCTCACCGGGATCAAATTTTCAGTTTGAACTTGAGAACATGCGTATTGTAATGCTGTAGAAAGTAACAAATACTTACTATTTTCCTATTATAGTGAAAAAAAAAAATCATGGAAATAGCTAACCAGTCCGTTCCTTTTAAAATAGAAAGTGACTAAAATAATTTTTATGCTGTAATACCGGACGTTTGAAAAAAAATCTCTGGCTTCTTATCAGGATGGCCAAAGAATGCCACACACATTAAAACATTATTTACTTATGCTTCATTTTTTCAGCTCTTCTCCAAGTGATGATGAACCTTCAGTTCACATACAAAGATGACACAAAAGAACGCAATAATGATACTATGCAAGGTGCAAAGACTTGCCAGTCTCAGTATTGCAGGGTGCATGAGAAGCACGCCAACGGCAGCACTAGAAGCCTTATTTGGCCTTCATCCATTACACCTCGTGATAATGGGGGAAGCAAGGATAGGGCTATTTAGGCGGCAAAATAACCTGAGCAACAAAATAGTTAGATCAGGACACATATCCATTAAGGACATCATAAGTGGAGCCATTTTAGATATGAAAACAGACTATATGGCCACTAAACTTCTCTCCAATCCCAAATATTAGGTAGAAATACCTCACAGAAAGGACTGGCAGGACCCAAGCAGACTGAAGCTTCCCCGAGGATGGACCTGGTACACATACGGGTGACAGACTGGGAAAGGGACAGCAGGTGAGTATAGTGAAATGAGAAACACAAGATGCTCCTTTTCACTAGGAGAACATACCTCTGTATTTCAGGCAGAGATTTATGCTATCCTAGAATGTGTCAGAATTAACAAATATAGGACTAACACTCATAGGATAAACATACTAACTGACAGCCTGGCAGCGCTTGCAGCTTTAAACAGCCGCAAGGTAACATCCAGACTGGTGAAAGAATGCCAGAAAGAACTGAATGAACTAGCAGACCACATTAAAGTAAGATTAGTGAGGGTGTCGGGACATAACAATATTTCTGGAAATAAACAGGCTGATCAACTCGCGAGAAGAGGTTCAGCAACAGCATATGTTGGACCAGAACCAGCTTTTGGGACCACAAAGAAGGTAGTCCGAGGGCAAATACAAAAATGGGTACAAAGCCAACATAAACTTGAGTGGAGGAACACTCCAAAGCAGGTACACAGTAAAACCTTCATAGGTGACCCATGTGTAAAACGGGCCGAAGAACTACTGAATATCAGTAGGAACAAGCTAAAGACTATTACAGGTTATTAACGGGTCATACCCCGGTAAAAAGATCACCTGCATGAAATAGGGTGATATAACGGGTACCTCAGCTGCAGACTTTGTGGTATGGAGACCGAGACCGTAACCCATATCTTATCTGACTGTGAGGCACTGGACTCAAGGAGACAAACAATCTTCGGAGAAGCCAATGTGCCACCCGAAGTATTTGGCACACATCCAATGGACCTATATCGTATACTTGAAGGTACGGGGATACGGGAGTGAAGTACAATAAGCCGACAGGCTGCAGTGCTCCCGGCATTATAACGGCTTCCAAACACACACACACACACACGAAAAAGTTTCTCCGCATATTTTATATACTACCCAAAATGTCAAGCTGTCGATGATTCAAGTAGTTGACTCAGTGTGAATTGAAAAAGCATATGAAAATTCATCATTAACGATCATAGAATAAAATGGAATAAAATTGTATCTTCCAGGAAAAGCTGGTTATATCCGGTACCTCGTTAAATTTCATGAGTTTGCGAAGCAATAATTACAAAATAAAGTTTCAGAACATAAAACGTTCGATCTACTTTTGTAATAACTGGAATAATATTTAATAAGATATTTCGCTGCACATATAACATGATATACGATCCTCCTAAAATTCTATTGAATGGAAAAGAATTATACAGTAAATACCAAACATGCTTCCATATTGAAATTATGTTCCATAAAAGCGAAATATTCTATAATCAATATTGCTTTTACATAGTATTGGACAAACAAAGCAAAATTATCTTTATTTTTGAATGAGCTCAGATTTTATTTTCCATTCTTTCAAATATGGGAAGACGGAACGTTCGCTCTACACCATCACATTCGTAATTTAAATTGGAATTCAACTGTGAATTAATTATAACTTTGTCTCTCCGAGTGATTTTTGAATTTAATTGATACCTTCACTTGATGAGCTTTACTTATATTTAATTGCCATTATGTATAATATTACAAAATAAATCGATCTTTAAATTGAATTCTTATATAATGAGATCTTCGAATAAAAGGAATTTAATTAGAATCTTCCGATTCCACGGAAGACGTGTCGCGTCTTTCTAATTAGTGTATTCTCAATATTATGAAATATAAAAAAGACTTGTTCACCGGGTTTAGAGTCTTAAAATTAGCTTTTTACCTTTTCCAGGGACAAAACTTCAATTTTAATCACAAATCTAATTTGTCCCCCCAATGACATTGTTATTATCACCCACTCAGGCAAAAATAGTTGAATATGAGGATCCGTTGGAAACTGAAGCAGAAACAACATGAAAATCACTGGGTAAACCATGGAACCACGGTGAATTTCATTCTGTACACGAATCAACTGAAAATTATTGAAGATTTTTGACTGGTCTGGTACTTATAAACGAGCTCCTTAGCAAATTTTAACTAAACACTGTGGACCAAAATGGGCTGGAACATAATTTGAGCCCCAATATCACTCGATCTGAGATGTATTGTGGTTTTGTTTCTGTTGGAGATATCCACGAAACCAAATATTTCGTGTTATGTTGTATATAGTGTACATGTAGAGGTATCATTATATTTGTTCGGTTTCAGTTGAATATAATTTCAATGTCAATTTTAATTTTAATGTATTTTTTGTTACCAATGATATAAACACCAATAGTAGGGCGGAAAGTTTTCCACTGCCTCTGTTACTTGATGACTTCGAAGTTTCACGTGCATATTATAATAAAACGTCAGTGTATGTCGAAGTTTATTTCATATTCTCCTATTTTTTGGTTAATTAGGTGGGCAAGGAAGGGATGTATGTCTTACACGCAGGAAACGCTTCAGTAGCTCTTGGATAAAAAATGCCCACGCCCCACTACGCTTGTTCGCGCATCTCGTTTCTTAGTAATCTGTTTCGCATTCGACAAAATGGAAAAATCCTCGTCTTCGACTCGGACATTTGAAACCACTCTTGCTCATGCTATTTTTTTTAATTATTCAGCTTAACGTGCATGTGACAGCTATGGCCATTAGCACGAGTTACATTACAAATATTTACAAATATATGATATAACATAGGTTGACAAAAAAACAATTGTTATAATCAGTAAATAAAGTAAGTGGTACTATATCTTGTTTATGAGCTGCTCTTCCTCCAGGAACTGGATCGCCTTATCCAATTGGTTTCTGTTACTCAGTATGTCTTCTATGTTGGGTTTTATACCAAGCTGTTGGCGTTTTATGACAAAATGTGGGCACTAAAAGAGGATATGTTTTATTGTTAGCGTCGTGTGTCAATATTGGCATTTTGGCAGAGAAGATGATGTATTATATATCCATGTGTGAGTGAGTGTGTCCAATACGTAATCTACCGAACAATAGCCATGTTTCGTCTGGATAAACCAAAGTAGGTAGGTTGGTTCACTGTCGGTTGAATGTTACGTAGCATTGAAGTTACTTGATCCAATGATTTTGAAAGGTGGTTAAATTCAGTTTTTTAAAATAAGCTTCCACGTCTCCAGATATTTGTAGGTCAATGATGTTGGAAAGAGAAGAGGCTTCTTTTGCAAGGCAATCGGCTTTTTCGTTACCTATTATCCCGACGTGGAAAGGAACCCATATGATGGTGACTGTTACGTTTTGAATTCTAAGCAGTTCATATCTGTCATGTATATCTTGTGCTATGGGATGGCTGGTAAATGCGTTTTTTATCGAATGTATAGAGGATAAGGAATCTGTGCATATAGCTATCTGTGAATTTGTGTATTGTTGTACAGATTTGAACGCTTGTAAGGTACCGAATAGCTCTCCTGAATGTACACTACAGACTGATGATATTTTGGAGGATCCGATGTGTTTTTGTGCGGTGGTTACAGAGCATCCAACTCCAATTTCAGTCTTTTAGGCATCAGTGTAGAGAACCATATTATATTGTTGTTATATTTAATAGTTCAAAAAAAGGTGTACGTAAAACAATAGAACTGGTTTTGTCCTTGTTATATTTGCAGAGAGAACTATCAAATAACCAATAACTCCTACGAGCTGGTGTGAGTCACCGAAAAGCCGTCTCCCTGTCTAGACGACCATGCCAATCAGACTATTCCAACTGCAACAAGGTGGAATCTGAGGAAGTTGTAGTTTCAAGATCTACAGTAAGCACTGAAGAATGGTCACCCACCAGGATTAGAAAAGATCAAGATAATGATCCACACCTAAAGATGATCCGGCAATGGAAGCAAGAAAGTCGGCGACCTACCTGGCAAGAAGTGTCAAGATTTTCACCAAGACTAAAGGCATATTGGGCTCAGTGGGAATTCCTTGTCCTAGAAGAAGGCCTGTTGAAACGAGTTCTTGAAAACGATGATGGTTCCGAAAATAGACGACAAATAGTTATCCCGAGATCGAGAGTAGCTGAGGTACTGAGGAAATTACACGACAGTCCATCAGGAGGTCATCTGGGAGTGAAGAAAACCCTTCAGCGTGTCCGTGCAAGGTTTTATTGGATAAACAGCTCCGACGATATGAAGGACTGGTGTAAGAAGTGTACGAATGGTGCTACGAGTAATGGACCACATCGCAAGAGAAAGGCTCCCATTAAACGATACAATGTTGGAAGCCCATTCGAAAGGATTGCATCAGATATCGCAGGACCATTTCCGACGACAGAAAATGGTGGTAAATACA
>CAJUYI010001999.1:0-38821 GCA_910591695.1 Galerucella pusilla
ATATAATAAATGAATCGTAAAGAAATGGAGGACAATATTCAAGAAAATTAGGAACGACATAGCTCACCTATGTCTTTTGACAAGTTAAGCAGCTTATAAAAGAAAGGGAGAACAATATTCAGAAAAATTAGGAACGACATAGCTTACCTATGTCTTTTGAAAAGTTGAGCAACGGAAAACACTTCGCGCACTCGCCACCTTACGGATGACTGCTCGCTTTGGAAACGAGGCTTACCGACATCCTAGGAACGAGCACTTTCCCACAGTGTGGTACTACGTGCTTCCCTGAAGGAAAAAGTCCATCGTAAGCAAATAAGTTGGTATATAGGGAGTATAAGAAAGGTAGTACAATGTTTAGAAAAATGAGGAACGACACAGCTTACCTATGTCATATGAAAAAATAACCATCTTGTAGAAGAAAGGGAGGACAATGTTCAGAAAATTGAGGAACGACACAGCTTACCTATGTCTTTTGGAAAAATAACCATTTCGTAAAAGAAAAGGAGAACAGTATTTAGGAAAATGAGTAACGACATAGCCTACCTATGTCTTTTTGATATAATAAATGAATCGTAAAAGAAATGGAGGACAATATTCAAAAAAATGAGGAACGACATAGCTTAACTATGTCTTTTGAAAAGTCAAGCTACTTATAAAAGAAAGGGAGAACAATATTCAGAAAAATTAGGAACGACATAGCTTACCTATGTCTTTTGAAAAGGTGAGCAACGGAAAACACTTCGCGTACTCGCCCCCTTACGGATGACTGCTCGCTTTGCAAACGAGGCTTACCGACAACCTAGGAACGAGCACTTTCCCACAGTGTGGTACTACGTGCTTCCGTAAAGGAAAAAGTCAATCGTGAGCAAACAAGTTGGTATATAGGGAGTATAAGAAAGATAGTACAATGTTTAGAGAAATGAGGAACGACACAGCTTACCTATGTCATTCGGAAAAATAACCATCTCGTGAAAGAAAGGTAGTACAATGTTTAGAAAAATAAGGAACGACACAGCTTACCTATGTCATTTGGAAAAATAACCATCTCGTGAAAGAAAGGGAGGACAATGCTTAGAAAAATGATGAACGACACAGCTTACCTATGTCTATTGGAAAGTAAGCAATTAATGCTAAAAATTATCCCTCGTAGATGGATGATTGTCCCCCATGGCTGGAAGATGACCCCAGCCAGTAGAAAATATAATCGATCGGTCAGAAAGTCTACAACCGACAGAAAATATTCCCCACCGGCTTACAAGGCGTTTTCTACCGGCTGCACCCTGCCAGAAGTTTGTCTTCACTAGCAAAGTGCAGTTATAAAAATATACAAACAGGAACAAATAATTCCAACTTAACAATTATAAAACAAATATCAACAAAATAATAATATCTAGGTTCATACATTTATAACAATATTTTTACAAAAATATTAAACATTAACAGCCCAACAGTCTGTTGCTAAAACTATATAAGTTTAGTCAACCTTGTGGTACCTCGGAAATTTTCGAAACTACAATTCCTCAAATTTCTTCCAAAAAAATGTTCCATTTGTTTTTTCATGTGAAAATTATAAGACAAATTCCTTATTCCTTAATATTTCTTTCTTAATTAAGTTTCCATGGCCATGGATATTTTGGCATAAGTTTTCTCCTTTTCTTCTCTTTTTCTTTTCCGAACCATCTAAATACCTACAGCAATGATGATGATGGGAAATTGATTGGTTTTACACCAGTAGTAAATGTTTCATAAGCCTGATGATGGTAAATTTTACCGAAACTAGTTGCTAAGCTATATGGTTTGTTCTTTTGGAGAACAATATCAATATTAAAGTTGTGGTTTGGACTTTGAGTTTCATTTACCCTTAGTTTAGAAATACATTATATTTCCAACGTAAGAGATTCAATTCCTAATTTTTTATACCTTCAATAATTAATGCTTCTTCCTAAGCACGAATATTTTGCGAAATTACAACTCATACAAATTTGTCCTGTGGATTAATCAATTAAGAGTATTCAAGTTATTACAATAGCCAAAATCATACTTCCAAGTGACATTTACTGGTGTAGATAAGATAAGTTTTTCTGAACCCACAATTTTTTATTTTTTTGCATAATAATACCGCACGAAACGTATCAAATGATTAAATAAATCGTTAGTCGATGCGATACAAATGGTAATTATCCATAAAACTACAAATTAAAATATCAATGACGTTCTCTGATTGTTAAAATAACAATACAAATGTAGAAATATCGTGATACGCAGCCTGAAACTCAAACGGCGCGCGCGGTATACCCTTACCTTTTTCACCTGACTGACGGACGTTGTTCTACTGAACACATGACTGACGGATGTTTTGATGTTCAATACATAATTCTGAACCCTCAGACAAAATTTGAAGTTTTAGAAACGAATTGCACTTAATAATTATTTATCCTACGTCTATCCGGACTGACTGACCAGCTCTGTTCTAATGTATGACTGACTGACCAACACAACTTTTATTTCATACAATAGAGAAGTTGTATAAAAATTTTCAGCTTTTAGAAATTCATTTTGTTCACCCGTCAAATGATACACCTTTAATATCGCACCTGAGCCACCTGTTCTACGGCACGCTTGACTGACCGGAGCATGTTTGTGTACCCATCGGCTACAACGATTTAACAAAAAACCAGCCTTTAGAAATTGAAACAGTTTTTTTGGCTCTGGCTCTCCGGCTATAAGGTGAATGTTCCTTTTCTATCTAGTTATCTCCTAGGTGCTGTGCTCTAGGATTCAGAAATGCTGTGCAATTCGCAACTATAAAGATAAAGGTTTTTTCTCCCATGTCACAGAATCTACATTCTTGTTCATCCACGATTTCGAGCTCATTCAGGTGACAATGTCGAGTCAGGATACCTGATGTTAAAACTGTTAGTGCAGTTTTACTTTGACTTTTGAATTCATTAGATCTTAACGGGTTGTAATCACCCAGCAGAATCTTTAATTGCCTAAGCCATACTAGATATTTCCAATGGTAAGATCTTCTATTTTTCCAGCTTTGCTCATTTCTTCCAATATTACATTGGACCTGATACCGCAAAAGTGTTCCGGCTCCCAAAAGAGTGTTTGTATCCTCTTCAGTGTGCTCTGGAAACCACAGTGAGGAGACAATATTGGTCTCACCTAGATAATTGAGTTTGCTCAGGTATTCCCCCACCATTTTGGAACTGATTACACGAGAACTCAGTGCTTCAAAGGCTGCTTGATTATCTAACATTAGAACACATAAGATTGAATTGGATTAGATTATATTTTATGAGATGGCTCATGGCTTATGGCCTTTTGAAATTGCAATGCTCTGTTAACATAGATATTATGGAAAATTTTCTTCAATGAACTGCTTCGCCTGTATCTGTGATGGTGAGGAAACTCACAAATTTATGCGCCATCAAATTTCTAGTGGACATTTTTATTGTCAATTTTGTGACGTTGCAGAAGGGTTCTAGTACAATGAGTGACATTGATAAGCCTTATCTAGTTATTTCATTCGCATTTCCGTTGCCCTTATGACCTCAGTACATGGTACCCAGGCTACCGTGATCTTGTAAAGATGTCCGATTGCGTATGAGGTATACCTTATTCCAAGATATTTCGTTTCAACTGAATACCAACATTGACTCTAGAGAAAAACCCACAATTGGTAATCGTTAATCCGATAACAAAGCACAGTGATATTAATAGTTAGATTATTTTACAGCTGAAGTGTTTGGTTGGTGAACTAATATTTAGTTATAGTATCCAAATTTTACCGACCATCAATAAGGAATTTATAAAGTTTTATTATTAAATCCTTAAGACCAGAATCCGAGTCAACGAAATATTGTGAAATGTACTTTACCTAAGCAATCTCATATTATAATTATATTAGCCACTATGGAATCAAGTGCCTTCACTGCGGCTTGGCTGTCTGTGAAGGTGGCAACTTAACGATATGTATCTGCTTTTCTGCTAAATTTCTTCGATGCAGTGGAGAATTTCAATCACTTCCGTTTGGAATTTAATTTAATATTCCATCAATAGTCTGCAGTCAGCTGTTTCCCGATGTTATTGATATGATGGTACGTTTTTTGAAAGGCGCCAAAATAAATTTATAAGCGGAATTATCAAGCTGATTCGCTGCCTTTGTTCTTAACCCGCTAATGTTTTCTCCTGTGAACAAGTAATGCCTTATAGATTGTTTTCAAAATCTAACGATTGGAAAGACTTCTATGATGATCTTCTTTTTTGTGATATTAAAATAATCCGCCTCTATGGCAACATATATTATTATATCAGGGTTCACATTACTACTAACAACACAAAAGCAATTTTTCTTGGAATCAAATTAACTCCTCAAGTTCGGCTTCGGTATAACAAAGTTTTATATCGTTTTATTTCTCAATTATCCATTGAATTCGAATTTCTTATTTTCTCAGTCAAGTAACTTTTTCTTATTGTTTTTTTTTCTGTTAATTTTTTCCTTTACTATCTTATTCCGGAATAAATATTTGTATTTGAATAATCGTTGTAAGCAATTCCAATAATTCAACTCAACTTTTACAAGGTGACTTTTGGCTGCTCACTTTTTCAACTGAGGTTATCTACTCTTTAACATAAAAATCTCTTTCTAGGTATGTTATTTCAATCTTTAAATATCTGTTGTAGGATTTGTTATTATTTTGTTCTAATAATCTTTCGTGGACTCGGGCAATTATCGAATATAACTTATGGAATATTCTGTTTACTATAAATTAATGTTTGTTCACTCTTCACTTCATGTGTGTAATGTTCCGATTGAGAAATTAAAAACAGTATTAATATTTCAAATTCCCAAACCATTGCTTTCATCGCTAGTGGCTTGCTTTTCTTTTTCATATCTTCGAATATTTTCTGTTTTGATGTTTCTGTTTTTTTAATTTAAATGTTTGTGTTTTCTGTTGTTCATTTAAAATGCTATTAACCTCTTATTCATAATAACTGAAACTGTGTGTCAACACTTCAAATATAACTCTTTTTTATATTTAGTTCTCTTAAAAACAATTTAAAAAAACATACCATTAAAAAATTCTAGTCTCCCAATGTTGGTACTTTTACTGTAAAAAATCTATTGTAAAACCAAATCGGCTAATTTATTCTCTACTTACCTATCCAAAAATCACCGATAGAGTTAATTCACGATATATTTTATTATCTGTTTCAAATACATACGAAATATTAAACCTCAGCAGTGGCGTCTCCTCAATTCAAAGCGGACCGTCTTAACTTAAGACTCTTAAGACACAAAGATAAGCGTAACTGATATATCTAATGAGCAATGAGGAAGACAAAGAGCGGGTGTAAATCCGCTTGTTCTTTGCTCACTCATAATTCGAGTAACCAGAGAACAAGCACCTGTTGTGCTCGAAACGAGAATTCAGTTTGTTTACATTTATGAAAGAAGCAATAACAAACTAGCGAAAGCCGATAAAATAAAAGCTAGTTCAGAAAAAGTTCCAAAAAAATTCCGAGATATTATTTTGAATTCAATATACTTTTCGACAGTTTGGTTCTTGTTTTCATTGTCACTTCAAGATGCTTGGAAATTGATGTAGGATGTAGAAATAACGAATATTGAATTATCTATTATAATTATGATGGATTTTATCGGAAAACTTTCGGTATCTCACTGAATCTGGCTGGGGCTTTTATTTGAACTGTGGAAGCTCGGGCTGCAGGTAAAACCTTCGAATAAATTCGTTGAAAACCCAAATGTATTTCACTACTCAGCAGCTCAACTGACGTTCAAATTTTCACAAAGAGAATAACTGTATGTATAAAGTTTTTGTTTTTATGGAACTGGAAAAATGGCAAGTTCAAGTCAAGTTCAAGCTCAGAGTCAGTGTTCAGCAAGGGCCATCGATTCGAGTAGTCGTGATTGATTAAAAAGATGTTGATCTTTTGTTTAAATTATTTATCCATAGAGTGGGTAGAACCATAGATAAAAAAAATACTTATAGATGGTAACTGACCCGTGGAGCCCTCTATTAGTACGGGTGGCGCCCCCTTGAGAGTCCCGTCAGTACCTCAACACAAATCAGATGGTTGTGAACTTCGCTAACAGCCGAAAAAGAAGATTCCTGTAATTTCACAGTTTTTGGCGGCATATTCAAAATTACTGTAATTTTGCTTTTATTACAAAATGACATTTATGGTCCATTTTTTGATAGTCCATTTAAAATTACCCAGCATTTGATTGATATTACAATAATAACAATCAAATATTGACCATATAATGCCTGGAATGGGAAAAATAAAGCAATAATCATCAAGTTTATACATTTTATTGAATAAAAAAAGTATACAATAAATGAAAAGTTTTTTTTCATATTTCAATGACAAACATGAAGAAAAATAAATGTTGGGAATTCAACAACAATGCTGGGAAGCTCAAAGCTGTATGAAAGAATAACTACTTATGTCAGTTTTTATTTAATGAAACATGTTTTTTATGAAGATAAAGCTTACCGGGTGCACCTCACATTACAGTCTTTCAGAATACATATTGTAACGTTTATTCTAATTTATATTTACAATTAATTTATATTTAAAGATTTATATTCAAATACAGTCCTTATTTAATAATTTATATAATACACTAAACACACACTAACTATAATTTATATGAGAGTCACTTAATAAACACTTTATCGAGGCGCGATTGCTTTCTTCCAGTATCAACACTACCAACTGACTAACTAACTCCGCTGCGATGCTCGTCGCCTATTTATAGTATTTATACTCGCACGTCTTGTAGTTCTAGGAAACTCTCGAAGTTCTGGTGGATGCGCTGGGTTTTTCTAGATGTTACGTATTCCAGATTATTCTCGAAAATAAGGCGGAGGAGCCATAGTCGTATCATATGGGAATTTCACTGGGGGCACTAATTGAGCACATTAATGCAGCAGCTCGCCTAACAATATTCTCGACATTGTCTCTTAAAGTAAAAGTCCCACTATAAACAATAAAAACCCACTACGAATATTCAACATTCAACACACACAAATAAGCAAGTTGTCAAGCAGTTGTCAGGTTAGGACCATAGATGAAAAAATATTTGGGTTAGGATGTCAGCGCTGATATATGTGAAATAATCTGCAACTACCACTAACAGCGTTATAGTTTTCATTCTGGTTCTCATTAAATTGGAAATTTTAGTACTGACAGGACTTTCTATGTGGCAGCACCCTCGCGCCTTCAGAGATTCCCTACCCTGGGTATAATCCCGTCGAAATATGAAGAACTTGGTCGTTAATTACAAAACCGGGAATAGTCGTTCGATACTTCTTGTGACATCGTTTCAAATTGCAGGTATAAAAATAGGTAATGAGAAAATTTGTAATTTCTGGTTTTCGATTTTGTCTGCTCTTCTACTGCCAAACTCTATGAGTCTCCACTCAACCTCAGCAGGGACCAGATAAGGAAAGTGACGGGGCTACTCACCTGTCACTGTACCCTAAAGAAGTGTACAATCGGCATAGATAGGAAGAAGCCTATCTGTCGGGGAGTCGGACAGTTCGGTTCGACCACGGGCCAGGTACCTGTCTTAAGTACACCGATCAGTTGGACCACGATTAAGGTTGTGTTCTAAGAAATTAAACAATCACTATTTACTCAACACATTATTTATTATTAAAGTGGATTATAATGAGACAGTTTCATTTCAGTTTCATCCTGTCGCTGGCAACTTGAAGATTGGTTCGAATAAATTGATATACATTGTCCATTCTTTCTCTCAACTGGATCACGTAGTCTTCTCTCGCTAGATCTTCTGCAGGTCGACAACCAAATTAAAGGTCACAAGAATCATTTCGCGTCTAAATAGAATTTTTGCAGGTGTTCACCTATGGACTTATTGCTGGCAGATCGATAAGCTAATGAAAATAGGGGAGGTAGTGGTCCCAATCTTTCTAGTGGGTGAAAACTTCTTTGGATAAGTATTTTCCAACGCTCCTGTTCATTCTCTCGACCATTTCATCTGACTGTGGATGCAATGCCGTTGTCCTGGTTTTCTTCATTTCCAGCTTGTCACGAATTTCCTGGAATACATGGCTTTCTGAATTGTGTCGGTGACAATCTTGACACAAATTGTCAGGTAGGTCGCCAATTTTCTTGTTTCCATAGACGGATCATCTGACCCTCGCGATTCTTGAACTGCATCAACCACTTGAGTGCTGCATAATCCTTTCAAACAGATACTGGTAAAAGTGTTCCACTGACTTCACTACCGCCAAGAGTTTTCTTTTCGTGATGCAGTAGTTTCGTTCTGGTTTGGAGAGAACTTGACTGCAATACTCAAGCACTTTTTCCTGCCCTCCTTGGATCTGTGAGGACACTCTTCCCATTCCTACGCTACTTGCATTAGTGTCAAGAATGAAGTCTTCCTCTGGTTACGGATATCCTAGTATCGGCGCTGGGGTTAAATGTCTCTTCAGGTTTTCAAAAGCAATTTGACGGTCTTCATCCCAATGATAAATTCTTGTTTCTTCTGTGAGTCGAGTTAGTGGGTTGTTAATATCTCCAAACTTCGATAGTATGTGCGAAGTCCAAGAAAATTTGATGTCTGTCGGTTGGTTGCGGCCATTGCTTAGTGGAAGCAATTTTCTTTGGTTGAGCAATTTTCTTTGGTTGACTCGCTTTGGAATAACTGACATTTCTTCGGGTTTAACATGAGCTGGGCAGCTTGAAGTCGTTTCTTCAGGTGTTCCTCAAATGTCCTCGACAATACTACTATGTCGTCCAAATAGACCAGGCAAGTTTTCCAATATTTTAAGACATATTCCATAAGTCTTTCAAAGGCCGCGGGAGCATTACTGAGCCTGAATAGCATGATATTTTATGAATGAATACCTTCGGAACCCACTTTGATGGTTTTGTTTCTATAATCAAACTGGAAACCATGTAAATTCATTACGTCCATTCCCATAATCACGTCTTCTTCGATGTCAGCTACCATTACCCAATGCGTGAACTTTTTTGCACCAATTCCCAATTGGATTTGTGTCTTTCCGTGAACATTGGCACTTTCATCTGTTGCGGTCCGGAATAGCAGCCTCATATTCACTGTCGTTACGGCATCTGAGAGAATATGAGACGGTGTTTAGAACGATCCTGGATCGGTGCTGCCCCCTCGTAGTCGACCCGTTCCAGTTTCCCTGTGGCTGTGTTCTTGGTTTGCTGGAGTCCTAGGGCGCTTACACGAACTGATTACATGCCCTAGCTTGCCAGCATCTAATCTTTTTCGGCTTCCGGTATACTATGCTTCTCATCATCAAGTTGACGATCTGGTCAAGTCTATCCTCGTTACCATCTTCTTGAATGGTCCTAACTTTGTTATATCCTGAATCCTTCGTGGCTGCTTCATATTCTAGATCAGCAGTTAATGCATCGACGGGTGTTTTGGGATGGGCTAAACGGAGCTTTCTCTACATATTGGGGTCATGTAAGCCATAAATAAAGGCCTGGATGCCAAAACATTCCATCATATTGTCTGACGCTGATGGATAAGCAAATCGAACTAGTCGGGCGATATCCACTTCATAATCTTAAAGAGTTTCGTCACGTTTTTACCTTCGGTTCTTCAGCTGGGATTGGTACAAGTATTCTAGATGTTTGTGTTCATACCGCATGTTTAACCTCTCCTTCGGCTACTCGAAGTCATCCGTTTCTTCAGGGAGTATCGTCTGAAGCAAGACCAAAGCGACTCCCTGAAGCGCGATGGACAAGTTCACTGCCTTCTCCCTGTCGGACGAATTATTTGGACTTTAGAGGGGAAAGTTTATTTTCGATTTCAGCGGCAATGTCATTTTTCATCGATAAGTGATCGGCAGAAATGTCGTTCTTCATAGCAAAAATATTCTCGTCCATATTAGCAGAAATCTTCTCGTCCATAAAGGAAATTTGTGACATGTCTTACCAGCGTCAACTTGCAACCCGGTGAACGGTAACCGGTGTTCTCTCCGCTTTGACTCAAAAGCGGCAGAAATAGATCATCACCGGCACGTAGAACTCTTAATAGGTAACGGTATATACCAGGGTTGGATCTTTGTCTATACATTAGGATTTTTTGGAACCATCATACAAGGAAGAAGGCTGGAACAGAAACGATAAGTTAGGCGCCAACTTATTTTTTATTATCCTCTTAACAAGTAAAAAGAGTAAATTGATGAAGTCAAATCATCGATAAGGCCTCTCGACGTTATTTCATATTAAAACGAAAGCATTCGAACATTCGGCACTATACTTTCATGCACCTGGAGAGTCAACTCCAAACTTTTGAAACTGTCAGAAAAATATGTCAGAAAATGCCAAATATCACAAGTTTCAAAATAAGCAAATACGATTCATCCATACCTATCTAGGGAATCGACTCGTATTTCAGATCATATCAGATTTGGAGAGAATACCATTCGATGGTACACAGACATAGAATCCTGAAAACTATGGAAGGAAGTGAGTTTGAAGTGCATGGGCCAAGAACCAAACACTCGGAAAGCTTGGGGAAAACCCTTAGTATCTTTTATTCGGAAATCCACGCCATAGGAAAACGTGCCCAAGTTGATATTAATAAAGAAGATAGAAGGCAAAGGATAATAATAATGTCAAGTAGTCAAGCACTGAGCAGTGAGTTTTGTGTCTGTTCTTATGCAAGAGGTTTACCTTTTTCGTGACACATTGACGCTACATATCGAAATCAACAGTGAAATTATACATGTAGAAAACGATAGTATGCATAATGCGAGTCTTCGTCTGTACATGGAGTGGTCACTTTCGTTAGTTGTCTTCGAAATTTGATTTTTGTTGATAAATATTTCATCTAATGCGTAATAGCATTTGAAATTATATGAGCTTTTAAGTAATTATATTTTCCTAACTGGAGTATTATTTGTAATGCAAGGTATTTGACCACCTTAACATAACTTTTGAATAATATCAGTTCATTGGAACTCACAATATCAATTTTTTTGTTTACAGACTTAACGACGTCAAAAATTTAGTTAGCCAATTGTACGAAGCCATGCATGTCCAAGAACATCAGCTCTCTAAGGAAAAAGAACTGATGACTCAGCTGGAGACAATCAAAAAGGAATTATTACCTTTGGAACAGGTAGGTGTGAAAAAAAATTGACTATTTTCTATGCTTCATTTATTTTTCTCTAAAGGTCGTGAAGGCATAAGGTTATTTCCATACAATCCAAGTTTATTGAATATTGGTCACCATATTTTTTTAAAATATTTTTTCGCTACGTACACAATTTTCTATTTGTTGCCATCTCCTTTCATTCCTGAATTCTCATCGTTTTCAAAACCGTTGCGACTTTGTGTAACCAGATATTTCTGGGCTTTTTTCAATTGGCATTTTATTTGTGACCAGCTTTGTGCTACTACTATCTAGAGTTTTTATAAAATGTTCTTAATTCTTCTCCACAACTCCTCGCCATCTTACATGTGAGGAATTTGGATTTTTGAGAGAAAATATCCATTGGAGTGGTCGGTGATCTGATAAAATTTTGAATTTCCTTCCAAATAGATAAGGACGAAAATATTTGGTTGCCCATACGACTGCCAGCATCTCTTTTATTGTTGAGTATTTTGATTCTCTTTCGTTGAGAGCTTTTGAGGCAAATGCTATTGACTTGTCACTGCCTACTGACCCTTGGGATAGTATGGCTCCCATAGCGATGTTGCTAGCATCTGTTGTAAGGTTAAATGGCTTTGTGAAGTGTGGGTATTGAAGCAGAGGCTAACTTGTCAGGAGGCTCCTGCAAGTTTTGATACAGCTGAGAAATTCAGGTGTATATTTTTTATTTCTGCGTCTTTTTTCAGGCACGAGGTGAGAGGTTTGGTTATTTTGGCAAAGTCCTTGATAAATTTCCGGTAGTATCCTGATAATCCAAGGAATCCCCTGACCTCTTTTGGTGTTTTTGGGATTGGGTAATCTATGATAGCTTTGATTTTGCTTTGAGTGGGTTTCATTCATCCTGCTGTGACGACGTGGCCTAATTCTTCTTTATTCAGGAATTCACATTTATCTATTCGTATTTTAAAGTTTGTCCCTCTCAATCTCTGGAATATTTTAGTGAGATTGACCATATGATCTTGGAGAGATGTAGAAAAGATGATAATATCATCCATGTAGACCAGACAAATATCTCCTTGAAGGCACTTGAGTACATTATACATTACTCGCTGGAAGGTTGCTGGACCGTTCTTTAGACCAAATGGCATTCTAATATATTCGTAGTGCCCGTTCTCGACATTGAAGGCTGTCTTCTGGATGTCTTCTTCTGCCATTTCTATTTGATGGAATCCGCTTGCTAAATCAAGGGTTGAGAGATATTGACCTTTTTCAAGTTTATCTAAGATATCCGTTATATTTGGTATCGGGTATCGGTCATCTATGGTATTTTCGTTAATCTTGCGGTAGTCAATAACGATCTCCATTCGGCTTGGCCTGACTATTCCTTGGTCCAGCATTTGATGACATGTGTTTTCTAACTCCTTTTTTGTAAATATGTGGGTATCTGTATGACTTTCTGTAGACTGTAATTTCACCTGTCGTTTTTATATGGTGTTTAACTTGGTTATTAAAGGTTATCTGTGTGATGGAAGACATCGAAGAATTTTTTGCAGAGCTATTTTACGTGTTTTCTTCTTCTGGATTCAGATTATCTATCCTTAAAAGTGAGTACATATTCGAAGTTATCGTTTGTTCTTAAGGCAGGATGTCGGATGAGTAGAGATGATACTCTTCAAGATAGATAGGGTGGCTATTTACTGGTTCTGTTAATGCCAGTTGAATGGTTTCAACGGTATTATTGATGACCTTTGCGCATGCAAGTTGGTTGCGAGCGGGGTTGAGGTTTCTCTTGAGATTGCACTGTCGATTTGTTGCCTTTGTAATCAGATGGTGCCTTCTGATTCTTTCACTGGTATTCAAACTTGCGTTATTGTTTGTGGTTCGAGTTGAATGGTGTGGAATTGGTCTCAAAATATTAGATGGGAAGTACTGCATTTTCAGTTCAGTTCAATTTTAACTCTGAGAAGATAGGGATTTCTGCACAATAGTCTTGGGAGTGGTTTTGAAAAATTGAAGTGACGACAAATGGCTCATGTTTTATTTAATTTTTGTAGAAGTTGAAACCTAGATCTGGGTTAAGGAATGATTTTATTGCTCCCGTGTTGAGTAAGAGATTGAGTGGCGAGTCAGAAATGTAAGGATGCTTTTTTTGTCGGCAAATGAATGGAGTTTGACTATGTTTCTGTGCTTTGAAAGGGATGCTCGAGAAAATTTCCTCCGCCATCGTATTGAACGTTTGAGGTGTCTTCTGGTTGATCGCATGCGTAGTTGACCTGATTGTCTTGATTTTCAAAGTTCTCGCTTTCATATGACTTATTTATGTCCTATCCATAAGCTTCAACGTACTGTTCGAAATTGAATAATTTTTCGGAAACCAATCTTGGGGTATTCTGTTGTAGGGGTCTGATCTTGTATTGGGATGTTGTTCTTGACATGGTACTCATGAGGGTTGGCTTAGGACAATTTGTTGGTAATTGCCTATTCATCCATAAATTAGTTTGTGGTTGGGTCGCCCTGTATTGTTGCTGGCTGGGCTAAAATCTTGGTGGTTGTGGGAGTGGCCTTGATCTGTTCACATATTGTTGTTGTTGTTACTGTGGCTTAAAAGTGTTTGGCTGCCATTGTGATCTAAAGGGCGTTGGCTGTGATTGTTGTTGCCATTGTGGTCTAAAACGTGCTGGCTGCTGTTGCCATTGAGGATAACGTACTGGGCTGAGGTGCCAGAGGCTTTGTTGTTCTGTTTGGTACTTGCGATGGTTGTTGAGAGCTGTTTCCTCTTTGAAGGTATCTGATGTTGTTGGTCTCATGGATCTTATCGTAGATCCAAGTAGTTCTCTTAGACCGGCTAAGAATGTCGTTAGGGCTTGTTGGTGAAAGAACTGCTTCTTGCTTTATTAAATATTTGATTTATCATTATGCAATTCTATGTAGCTAGGAATCGTATTCAGAAGTCCCATTACCTTTTCGTGGAATTGTTGCGGAATTTCGTTTGGCTGTTGGCGTAGATCTACTAAATCCCTAGTTGAAGAGTTCTCGTTCCGTTAGTTTGCGAAGTTTTGAATCAGTGTATTTTTTATTAAAATCCACTAGGAACAACCATAAATGGATACAACTTCTTTTGCCCTCCTTTTGTTATAGAATTCATTTGGATTTCCGTCAAATTCCGGGAAAACGGAAAGATATCTGATATCAAATTCAGGCATTGTTATGGTATAGTTGTCAGGGATTTTTCATACAGGGATATCAAGAGCTGTTACTACAAGTCTAGGAATATTAACTTTGAGGACCGGTGGACACTGTTTGTTAGTACTCACTATATTTTAGAACTATTGCGGCGCTTATTATGCTCAGCACTGCATTCACTTTTGTTTTAAAAATATCGCTAAAACTATTCACCTTTTCGTTAGTACTCACTGTATTTTAGAACTATTGCGGCACTTAATTTTCATTATGTTTCGCACTGTATTTACTTTTTCCCTTTCAACTTACTTACGATTACTTACTATTTTTGTTACTTTAATCTTTTTCCCAAAATTCATTCATTTGTTATTTTCACTTTTATTAAGTTGTAATGTAGGTACTTCGGATTCTTTTACACAGAATCTTCGAATAATTTTCATGTGGTTCGTTTCGAGTGAATAAACGCTATAAAAAACGAAGAGGGACACTGAGGGCTCTACTTCTTCCTATTGACTGTGCCAATTGAAGGTTGGTTCACTAAAAGCTAATTTTAAAAGAAGACTATTATAAATAATGAAAAACCCTGTTTAACTCACAAATAGGAAATTACTGGATTTTGTATTACAACGTCGTTTATACGTATAGTGATATAATTATGCTGATAAAATATTCATAGAAAACTATTTAATAAGCTAATTATTGTCGTCTAGCAGTCTAGCCTATAAAGAATTGAGAGTATTGGCAATTTATTTATTTAATAATTAAGAATAAACGAATTTAACGAACGAACCATCATTTATTAAACCGAATAAACTAGGTCTTGTTATATTACCTCCGATTGTATATTCAAAATATTGGAATTTAGCCCGACTTTAGTTTATAGTGATTAATTCCGTTCGATTTACTCACGGACTGAATGTAGGATTATATGGTCTCTCGCCCAGTTCACCCTCATCTGTTTTCATCACGCTTTAATTGGACTCGCCTGTATGTGGTTGTAACGACATATTCAAGCACATTTACTTCAAAAGGTCACAATAAATTTAAACTTAGTACAACTGTCAAATACAATTTTTCAACTAGTGATGGGAGGGATAACCTCAAAGAATACGAATTAGAATGATCAGAGAAGAAATAGAGGGAAATCTCTCGGATAGTAGCCATTCGAGATGACATGACAAAAAATTTCATTTTGTGGAAAACACCAGGCATAAACTGAGCTCTCAAAAAATTGACAAGCGCTTATGCTCTCAAGAAGCAGGTGGTATACTGATTGGTCGAAAACAGCAAAAGGAACATGAGCTAGAATGTACGGTTCAAGACTACTAGACTATGAGCCAATGGAAAAAAGTGTCGCGATTTGAAACAGCAGCAAACCCATTGAGAACGATAGTTCATCATGCCACCATCGGTTCCAGCACTATGGCGTACATTTTCTCTTGTGCAGAAAAGCGCAGTGGAAAACATTTTATTTTCCTCCACCTGAAACCGTGATATGAAACTGAACGCCGTTTGTCACATTTGATAGTAGAGTCATAGGAGATCGGTCCAAACTCTATGACGTTCAAAAATAATCGTTCGGAAAATATAGGAACATTTTTGAAAACTCTTATTTTCTACCCTCTGAAAAGGTGATTTCAAACTGTATGGCATTGGTTTCTTTATATTATACAACATATAAATAAAGATTTCTCAGAAGTTGTGTGAAACGCCGTGGGAAATTGTTTCTTTTCCGAGATTTTCCTACTCAAAGAAGGTCATCTGAAATTGTACGGCATCTAGTGCAATAGGTTCCTTTTAGAAAAAAAAATAAAAAGAATGTCATACAAAAATAATAGTGTGGATAGTCGAAAAAAAAATTTCTAAAAATGTATGTAGGTACTACTTACAACTGTTAGCTTTAGCATACGCTTATTTTTACGCCGGAAATTTGATGTAAAAATGAATGGCATTTGTAACAATCAATTTTTCATTAATTGAAGAAATTATTAAATCATGTCGTGCACAAAAATGTGTTCGGAAGGTGACCTTTTTTGAGTAGGAAACTCTCGGAAAAGAAAAAATTTCCCACGGCTTATCAAACAACTTTTTTTTGTACGGCACTTCTGTCAAATTTTTGTGTTGTCTAATATACAGAAACCAATGCCGAAAAATAAAATGTTCAGTTTTCCACTGCGCTTTTCTGCACAAGGGAAAATGTACGCCATAGTGCTGGAACCGATGGTGTCATAATAAACTATCGTTCTGAATGGGTTTGCTGCTGTTCCAAATCACGACACTTTTTCCCCATGGGCTCATAGTCTGGGACAATGGGGAAAATTACCCAGCATCTTTCAAGTGTAAATTCAGGCCATACAAAGATATACACATTTCAACTTAATTAGTCAGAATATAACATAATGAAGTAAAGCTCGTATTGTATCGTATCAAAGATAATTTGGAACTGCTTAGGCAAACTTGGGGAGCTGGGAGAACACAACACACTCTTCTTGCTGTGGATATAAGGCTATGCTGACAATGTTATAACACATCAATATTTGAATATATTACTTTCTGTAAATCTTACCTTCCAGATAACCGATAATCCCCGCACTTCTGATACACCACTTTTATCACTTAATTTTCATAAAACCCCGTTTTCCTATGAAATGTCAATTTCATTTTCCCATTCCCCGACAGTATTTGATTCGTCTAAATCCCGGTGTGAGAACAGAATTTCTGTCTGGCGACCAAACAACTTCAACTTTCTAAACAATGCGCACAAGTAAGCGCAATGAATCCCAAATGCCAGACGCACAGGGTCTCTAAGTTACTGGAGCGAAAAGAACAGAATAAGACCATTCCAAAACACCTGAATTTGACAGGGCGGCCATATTGTGCTGAGTCCCCCGATCGATTGGAGTTTAAGTTAGTGTGTTTTGTGGTGTGTCAGTTGGTTGTCAGACATACTTTGTAGAACAATGTAAGTAATACCGGGTGTCCCAAGATATTGTATACAGGCAATATATCGCTTATTTGACAAGATGATTGATAAATGAAAAAATAATTTGAATGGCATTAAAGTCTATCGTCCGTTGTTTTCCAGTAAACAATGAAAACTGAATAGAATCGTTTAGAATGTCCAGCAGTACAGTATGGCTACATGTCAGTGACGTCATTCTGGAATGGTCTATATAAAAAAAACTAACCATACCCAAAGATCTCGAACTACAAACTTTCCAAAATGTTTTCAATTTTATCGAATTTGATTATTTTTTTCGTATAATTTTCAACCAATCAGAACGATCAATTTAGTTAAGCTACCTCGTATAATTTCGATAATACCTGATTATACATAAAGTAGCTCTACCAGTCAAAAATTTTACAACTGATTTTACATAGAGTAGCTCTACCAATCGAAAATTTCAAAAAATATTAATTTCCATATTAACCACATCAACATCAATTCACAACAATACACAAACCAACAGAATAACCCTGAATAACCCTCCCGCTTCGCGGTCGGATTATTCCAACCGTCAAATTGACACTCTTTGTAATTATGCAACAAGTTATTGATGTATAACCTGATTTTTTGAAGTACTTATAGTATTACTACTGATTAAATTCGTAGAAAACATGAACAAATGAGACTAACAACTGATTTTGATATTTTGTGGAATCATTATTAATTCCAATAACCAAGTACGTTATTTTGACGCATTTCTGTCAACAGACAACCTTCATTATATAACCTCAAAACGAATAATACATTATATTACATTATCAACAATTGCTTTTTCACACTTTTAAATTATTATACTATCCAACTGATACATACTGGTACAGAGATTTACCAAATGTTCTCGATTTATATTTAATAGACTTATCGAAAGCTTTTGACACTGTCAGTCATCATCTTCTCCTACAGTCGTTAGAGGATATTGGAATGAGGGGTAATATTTTAAAATTGTTTGAAAGTTATTTGACGGGAAGAACCCAGAGAGTTAGAATTGATGATGTGTTGAGTAGCGAAATGGAGATCGACTGTGGCGTACCTCAAGGTTCTGTACTAGGACCAACTTTATTCAATATATACATCAATGGAATCTTTTCATTAAACAACAATGGAAACATAATAGGTTTTGCTGATGACACAGCCATCTTTTATAAAGCCGATAATTGGAATTCACTGAAAATTAAAGCTGAAACGGAATTTCCTCTCATAAAACAGTGGTTGGATAAAAAGTTGTTAACCGTTAATGTTGATAAAACATGTTACCTTCCATTTTGCTGTAATTCGGTTGGAATGCCTCCATTCGATCTCTTAACGATCTTTACTGAAACACCTTTCCATATACACCAAGAGCGTAAAGTGAAATATTTGGGTATAGTTATTGATATTCATTTAAAATGGAATCTTCATATTAAATATACAGTTAATAAACTGAGGACAATATTATTCAAATTTAGGAAACTCAAAGAAATCCTGCCACTGAAGTACTTGAAAACGTTGTACTATTCTCTAGTGGAAAGTCACATTCGCTATGGTATAGCAGTGTGGGGTGGAGCTCTGAATACTCATATTCATGTTATTGAAGTTATGCAAAGGCGATTTTTAAAACTGATATTTTGTAAGAACAATAGATATCCTTCTAATGATCTATACTCTGAAACACAAATGTTAGACATAAGACAATTGTATTTTTTATGCACCAGTATTAAATATCACGCAAGCAAACATACAGCACTGCTTCCCTCTCATCAGTATAATACTCGTCAGAGGAATCACTTTATTACACCTCTAATGGTTAGGGTCGGTGCTCAACGCTCATATACTTATTTCGCCCCTAAATTATACAATAACATACCAGAAATAATTAAATCTATAGTTAATCTTGACAGCTTCAAAAGAGCATTGAAGAAGCACATCCTTCAAAGCCAAAGAACTGAGATGCTACGACTATTCGATTGAGTGATAAAAAAAGTATTGATTAATAATTTCTAATTTTAATTTCCAACTAGAAATGTGTTGTTTCAATTGCGAAGCTTCTACATGCATACCCTATTTTATATCTATTAGACATGTTCTTGTAAACTCTTAACATTATTATTTTTAATTCTTCGTTGTATGGTATTATTGTGTTGTTTCGTCGATCCTTGTATTGTATTGTATTGTATTGTATTGTTATTATCTACATTTTACACTTTACATTTTATATTTTTTTTATATTATACATATCTTACATTTTTTTTTCTCTACATTTTGTATTTTTATATTTCCCATCTAACATTTTATATTTTTCTACACATGTGTATTTCTCCGCGAAACAAGTGCTTGCACTTATCGCAAGAGTACCTTGTTCACTTTCATCATGTATACTCATTCAAATCTTTGTATTTTTTTATTGAGTGAATAAAGTTATTATTATTATTATTATTATTATTATATTTAAATGCTATTTAAATCCATCTTTCTGCACAGAAAGAAAAAGTAGCCACTATACAATCAAAAAATGGATTGAATCAATCATTCTGATCCATAAAACTCAGCCGATACGCAATGTGATTAAGACAATCACTTGCATGTAATTGACTAATCACCAAGTATTAATACAATCACACAAGTTATTGATTCGTTGTATGTATGAAGATCGATATTGATGTCCACAGATCAGTAAACAATCATTGTAGACATCAATCCAATCATTTTGTTTATTAACTTGAAGAACAAACTTGATCCCCTCTGTCCAGTAAATAATCATCATCAACATTAATTCAATCATATTGTTTATTAATTTGGACAGCAGAATTGATCACCACTAGAAATTAACCTAATCGTTATTGTAATTGATTTAAACGTTATATATTTTGTAGTTACTAATATACAATAAGTTCGAAACGTGTACGTATCCTTGGGACTGCCTATATTTTCTAGAGATGAGTGCTCGCCTGCAATGGTTTCAACAATAATAATGTGTGCATGATTGAATCAATAGCTTATCAAATTAATCAAACTCATTATCTGCTGACATTATACATCAAAATTATCAATTCAATCCATATTTTTGTATTAGGGAGCGCATGTACTGTAGAGCCTATAAATTGTGGCTCATGCAAGACTTACCTTGTTCCCAAAATTAGCTGTTTGAATCATGACCTTGAACTTTTTGCAGATGAGAAATTTGTGCTAATCCTAATATTGCTGGATATAGATTTAGAATTGGTATAGTTAAGATACTGTTGAAGTATGCGCATACAGTAGGTACCTACTTATAAAAAAATCATATCACTTATGATGTCGTTTGTAAATATATTTTTTCTGTTCTTACTGTGTGAAATCCCTTGGAAATGATACAATGTACATCGAAACTTATACTACCAATAGTATTACTACAGCGAAATTATCAAGAGTCTTATACCTATTATTTTTGTTTATATGCAAAGCAAGGTAATAGGAAAATGGGTTATAATAAAAAAAATATTATTAAATGATATATTTCTATTGTTCTTCAAATATTCTCAGAGTATATTATTCACTTTTGCGCATGATCGGTAATTCTCAAACTTAAAAAAGTGTATTTCAAAAATATGTCCATTCCATTCCCATTTTATTGGTATGTAGGCGGCATCACACCCATCAAAATTATCTAAAATAATAGATTTTCATTTGTAAACTATGTTTCAGGTTATGCGTAAAACTATAAATTCTTACTTTCATTATCAGTTACAGTCGTCAGTCTATCCAACATTGTTTTGATGTTTTTATCTTTGACGTGCTGCTCATCTCCAAGAAAGGATATCCCTTTGTTTTGAATGATGCTCCACATAATGTTTAGATCACTCACCTACCACTTACACTACGAACACAGTAACAATTTTAATGCAAAATCAAAAATCAAAATGGTCACCAACGCGAAACCACATGTTTTCACTTCACTCACTCGAAAACAAATCAGAGTCTCAGCTCAGTTGCAATATTAGTGTCTTGCTTTTGCAACAGGTATCTAGGGTGGGTTTTACGGAAAGTCAATAATTCTTGGTAATTATCGTAATTATTCAAAGTATTAAAATGATCAAAACAGAAGCATTAATTCAATCAAAAAAGTGATTGGTTTATTTACTTTGGAAATGGATTTGAGTTCAACCGTTTTATTTAATAACTTATACATCAACTTAATGTATAGCTGTGATCAAGTTGTTCTTTAGAGGTTAATTATCACAGACATTATAACAATCATTGAAATCCTTACATTCATCATAAAAACATTATATTGATTTCCGTAAACATCAATAACTATGCGCTAATCTGATTAATACAATCACCTTATTAATAGTAACGATGCTACCAAAATAATTATAGTAATGCTTAGTTTGATCAAATAGATCAAATTTGTGATTAAAATCGATCTATTCCGGTCAATACAAGCTGGTGATTCATATAAGGTTCGATATTTCTTTCTGTGTGAAGGTTGTCCGTGATCAGCTGACAAAATGTTTCGGAATGACGTCACTTGGAAACCCTTTATTGACAATATTTTGTTACTATTTGTTACTATATCACCGGCAACCAAGAGCGTACACAGGATCAAAACTGGGGGAGGGCAACTCATGGTCGTTAAGGTATTTTATCAAGAAAAAGGTGAACAAAACCAAAATTTTCAGAAAATTATTTATAATTAGGTATGGCTTCGTCAACTAAGTTATCACAATTATTTGCTCGAAAAAAAAAATTATTCTAGTTTCATGTCATACTATTTTCATTTTTCTTGGATTTGTAGATAATTTGTTCAAAACACTGGTTTCAATTCAGGTTTGATTATCTT
Organism: Galerucella pusilla; assembly: GCA_910591695.1. Taxonomy (NCBI): domain Eukaryota; kingdom Metazoa; phylum Arthropoda; class Insecta; order Coleoptera; family Chrysomelidae; genus Galerucella; species Galerucella pusilla. The sequence continues at coordinate 22,126 of CAJUYI010001999.1, forward strand.
CATATAATTTACGATGGACGCTCATCAAACTCAACCCAGTCAATCTGTCCTCTCCCGTTGTATTTCGCAGGCAGGTCTTTAAAATTCGAAGGGTACTGAAAGATCGTTCAACAGTAGTCGCAGTGGATGGGAAAGCACTTGAAATGAGGAGTGCATACCTTGTTGCTGCAAGAAAATATATTAGTCTCCTCCAAAAGTGCAGCCACATCAATATCAAAGATATCACCCAACTTATAAAAGGCAAAAAAAAATTTCATTTTGTTCCACATCTTTTGAAGTAATCTCCAGCATGCATGAAGGATGAAGATGAGATAGGGCAAAAGCAGGTGTATTTTCGAGTGAGAATCTAAAACATTCCATGATGAAGTTGAAGAGTCAAGATAAGGGATAATCAACGATCGTCTCCAGTATTTATTCGCAGTTTCAGATAGCGCATTACTTCTGTGTATTTTCTTTTGAAAAATTCGTCAAGTGGTTAACTCAACGCCGACTTCCTCCGCAGTATCATGTAATTTTTTTAAGTAATTCATCAGAAACATGATCAATTACTTGTCGATCCTTTTGAAATGAAATTTCACCTATGTATTTCTTCACCATAACTTTTCTAGAGATCTGCCAGTCTCTTGAATCCCACTAACTGGCTGACATAAATTCCTCTACCAGTCGCTAGGTGCCTCTATCTAGATCAGTGTAAAGCGTTGCAAGGAGTACGATAATCGACCTACTTGTTTGTAGTATTATTTTTTATGTTTTTCTTTAGAATAATATTTTTTATTATTAAAATAGTCAATTTGAGAAGTTTTTTGCATCCAGCGGGGAGTTGCCCGCTCTTGTACCTTACTGGGTACCCCATGGAGGTAATAATCAAGTTCCTAATTTCCCTTGGCCCCTTTTTGTTTCCATTAAATATTTTTTTATTTTCAGGTGAAAACTGATCTCGAATTAGTTGCTTATCGCAAAGGTAATTGGTTAGCATGGGCAGGATTAGGATTAATGTCAGTCCAATTTGGTATCTTAGCCAGGTTAACATGGTGGGAATATTCATGGGATATTATGGAGCCTGTTACATATTTCGTGACCTATGGAACTGCTATGGCGTGTTACGCATATTTTGTACTTACTAAAGAGGTGAAGTATTTTTTATTCAGTCATGATAGTTTCAGACCAGTCAATATTTGAAAATTACTGTCTTGAAAATGTACAAATATAGTTCTTTCAACGATCTAAGAAACTGACTTGACTTGACCTATGCTTGAGAAGCAATAAAACCATAAAACTTCCCGGATTTACGTATTCAAAATAAGAATGAACCACAAGTCTTATAAAGTTTTCAAGTTATATTTTATTATTCGCCAACAAATTGAAGACGATCCTGTCACGCCTAATTCTTCTTTCATGGCTTTATTGCAAGTCACTATCTCATCTCAGTCAGGTCAGTTTCCTAGATCGTGAAAAGATCTATACTTTTTGAGATAGTATTTGTGTTTTTAATTAATGTGGGAGTTTTGGGGCTTTGTGTACTTTAGCGTGCGTTGGTTAACAAAAATCTGCATAAAAACTTATGATAAAGTTAGCTGGAACGCTACCGAAGCGTTGTATGGAAATAAAAAAAAATATTGGAGACTGAATTACCAAAAAAATATCTATTTTTCAGGAATACATTCTTCAAGACGTAAGGAACAGACAACACTTGATGGTTATTCACAAAAAATCTAAAAAAATAGGTCTAGACATCACACAATACAACATGCTCAAACAGGAAGCTGCCAGGATAGAATACACCTTAAAGAAATTGAGAAATCCTCTGAAATTGAAGTTGCCTCCCAAACAACAAGCCCAAATTTCAAACTCGGTTTTAACTGGTGCTACTGGTAACGTTACCGTGACTTTAGTAGATGAACCTAAGACACAGCCCAAAGTTGTAATAGATCCTAGTGCTGCACCCTCGGTTACTAAGGATACAAAACCTGCAGCCGATGTAAAGGCTACTACTAAAGAAGATTCTTCGAAAAATGTTGAAAAGGGTGAACCTAAAAAATGATGAATAACTTTATGGAATGAAAATGGTTATTTTCTCGCTTTAAAATTATTATTATTGTGTTATTTATTGATGCATAGATATATAATTGCTAAGAATAGATCTCCGTTAACTAAAAAAATAACAATAACTTCCGCTTTAATATTCATCTGTATCTAATGGCTTGTGAAAAAATAACCATACAGAAAAATCCAACTTCTGGTTCTGGTAATTTGGGAGAACAAAAATATTTTACATATTTTTACAGAAAAAACATTTTTATTCAGTCGCAGAAAAAATATAATACGCACCACAAGTTTTCGAAACCTTTTACAGCTTTTGTAACGCACAAACAATTTGAATTTATTCAACAATTTCTTCAAATCATAATATTTTCATTAAGTCGTTGAAAGCTTCCTAGATCTTTCGTTATGTAGAAGTGGTAACGTTGAAATGCACAATTTCTTGCGAAATAGAAACCTTCCGCCGGTTAAGGCATATTTAGAGGCTTCATCCCAAAAAGTGAAATTAAAGTAGGTAACAGGCGAAAGCGCTTGGACGAATAGTATATTCATCATAAAAATGCACTTCACCTTTAACTATACAAGTTTCCTTTTGTTATGTTTCCAGTATTTTCAATTTTTTCAAGAAAACATTGCATGCATGTGCTCCCAAAAATACCACCCGAAATCGAGTCATTAGGTGCTATGATGAGTAAATTCTTGAATCGAAGTCTTAATGTTTCTTTTAACCGCCGTCACGTATTTAGAACTCATTTTTCATTCCATAGAAGAGAATTTCGACTGCTTTGTAAGCATTTTATAAATTATTTTAATTTATTTTAACGGAGATCGTATTCTAAGAATTGTTACATTTGTAGCCGTAAATACGTTATTAAAAGCTCAAATCTTAGCCTAATGTAAGTTATAGGTACATAAAAATCCCGGTATATACAAATATTTATCAACCATAAGAATCCTCATATTATTATTTTTATAAATTATTTGTCAGTTGACATTTAAAAAATGACATGACCAAATTTTAGTGTTATTGTTGTTGTATATACCCGGAGTTGATTTTTCCACGTTAAGGAGGATATAATCGTTTATAAGAATTATCTTTATTAATACAAGTCTGTTCTTGTTTAAATTTCAATAAACGCTTTTTTAATATTAAGTATATTTTTTTGATGTACTTTATGAAGAAATAGTTTTGACTAAAATATCATAATTATTTTGAAATAAAATATAAGGTTTTCACTTACTGTTACAATAAATGGATGATTTTATAAAATTCTGATAGTATTTGCGAATCCTGCAAATCTATTCTCCCTCTGGTGGAATAAAATTGAAGATCTCTCTACGGTATCTATTTATCTTCACGTGGTTGTGTTCTCCTATTTTTACCCACTGTTTTTGTACAGCTATCATTTCATCCACTTTTTTTATTCTATGAATGTCCCATGACATGTTACTTAGGGATAACCGTACACTCGAGTACTAGATTTTATTGTTATCTAACAGTGTTTCTCCAACACCGATAAAATCTAATTAAGAGAATGGGAACTTATTAGGCAAATTGTTTTTAATCAACTCCACTTTTCAATTAACAAATATGGAAAATATAAGATATTCTATTGAAAATTCTACAGTTGTAATTCTTAACCAATCACCATGACCAGAAAAAAAAAACTAAGGTAATACAAAATAACAAAACCACTACATATGCTGGTAATATTTCCAATAATATTTCAAACATAATATCTTCAGCAACAAGGCTTATCATGGGATGGCATTGCTTCTGCCGCCAGACATTTGGTAGGAATGGAACAATGTACTCTTATTTTTAGACGTATTACTAAACATGAACTTTGTGCTTCTCATCTAGTCTCCGAAGGCTAGTATATGATTGTATAGATTATTATCTATTAGTCAATAGAATAAAGGGCTCAATAAAATCACAAGTTAAGCCACTATCTTAATTGATTCAACCTTAGTACAACAAAAGGAATCACTACTAGTTTCGGAAAGTACTATCCAAAGGTTATAAAAGATGTGGAATATGTTATACTTAATATTAATATCTAATGGTATTAACCGTATGTCGAATTACTTACATTCAAAGGCTTAAAACAAAAGGAAAGTAACAAAAATTTGTGACACAAAACAAATATTGGAAATTATTGATAAGTGAGTTCAATATTAAATCTTGGAGCAATACTTGCAAGTCTAGAAGAGAGTTGTTTGTTTCTACTTACAACAAATACCTATATTAATATTGTGGTTTTATTGAAACCTTCATTACATTCTAACCACATTCGAGATATGGATGGAATTATCATTTAATTATTTCTGCATGGTTTTTGACCAAATGTTACCATCTATAAATTGTTATTTTTTCAAGTGAATTACACACAGTAATGCGTGAGAATTGAAAAAGAACCAAGTACTTAGATACATTTCGTGAGTATCGTTCAACTTGAATTGGTTTGCATAATAAAAAACATACCTCAAATGGGAACTATAACTACTCGATATTCACTCCTGCCACTCAGAATTTCATATCTCTCCAAACTTTATGAATTCATTTCATAGTGTAATACTTTTAAAGACACAAACTTTTGAATAACAAAAACCAAAAAGTACAAACTTTGCGTACTGAACTAAAATATTCCAAGTAGCACAGTCGAATTGGTATTTTTGATTTACAAAAATTTTCTGCAGCAATATTTTCCTTCGGAATTAGTTGGGAGGGGTCACTGGTATTCCAAATTCAAAAAATTCCGATATCTTGATTTATAGGATTATTTTTTATCTCTTGAATAACTTGTTTATTTTCAATGTTACACGGAAAATAGTTATTTCAAAAGTTGCTTAAAATTAAATTTCCTACAATTCTGGTCTCTAACAATTTTTTCATAGGATCAATTTTTTTCGATTTATACCCGAAAAAGGGGGTTAATTTTTGGTTATCGAATAACTCGTTTATTTTCAATTTTACGAGAAAACTTGTGATGAACAAAGTTGTTTGAAATTAAATCTCCCATAATTTTGACTGTTTTTAATTTTTCCGTAGAATTGATATTTTTCGATTTATACCTGAGAAGAGTGGGGATAAAATCTTATTATATATATATTATATATATAATATTAATAAATTTAAATTTAATATCAACAATTGTAATATTCTCAAACTTTGTATTATTAACTTTATTAAATTTTCATATTCATTTTATATCTATTGACATTTCTGGCTTAATTATTTTAACATAATCTTGTAAGATCTTCATGTATTAAGTTTACCTTTTCTCTTTATATTGTAGCCTGATGATGGTAATATTGTACCGAAACTAGTAGCACACATTATAAGTGTCCTTTTCAGGAACTTTTATTAAAAATTTTGTGGTTTGGACTTTGAGTTTTATTGAACCATTGGTTTAATAAAATCTTATCATTGTATTGTCACGCTTCTTTTTAATTTTACCAGAAAAAGTGTTGAACACTGAGATGTTTAAAATTGAATCTCCCTCAATTTTGATTCTCATCAATTTTTTCGTAGGATCGATTTTTTTCAATTGGGGTTGAACCTAAGTATTCTATTATCGCGTTTATTATTGATGTTGTACCATTATTTTTTCCGTTTGTTTTTTTTGTTGCTAATTGTCGTTGTAAATTTGATGTATTGGAAATGTTATTTGGTACTATTATGATTCCGATGATTTTTTCTAAAGTCTCTATTTTTGGGACGCACGTTCACGGTAAAGGAAAAAAGAGGTGTAAATAATCAGTTTTCGAGTATTCCCAGTATTGGATCTGCTTTTATTTCTTCATATAGCTCTTTGTAGACCTTACCGTGTTTTTGGTTTATCAGAGAAGGTCCCTGTAATAATCTGTGACTAACAGATTTCCTGCACTGCATTTCCTTGATTGAGGATATGCAGTGGTGGTAGGTTTACTATTACCTCCAGGGCCGCAGTCGGAGTCGTTTTCATGGCCCCTGTGATACTTAATCAGGCCTGCCTTGAATACCACTTAGCTGCCTTTACGCTCCAATCTGCAGTGTCCTGGGCCACCAGACAACTGATCCATAGGTTATCATTGGCCTCACAACCTGTGTATATAATCATTTGGTCATGTTGGGATTTAATCCCCAATTCTTTCCACACATTTGCCTGCACCTTCCAAGGGCGATTCTGGCCTTGTGTGTGGTTTTTTCAAAGTGGGAGTTCAATGTGAGCTTTTGGTCAAATATCACATCTAGGTATTAAACTTCTTTCGCAAATGGAATTTCCACTCCGTTAATTTGCGTTTGCAATTTTCTATTTTTTGTAAACAGTACCAGTGTAGTTTTGTGGGGGTTCACAGCCAGTTCTTCCTCCCTACACCAGCCACTCACTATATCAAGCGCCCTTTGGGTGCGCTCTGATATTGTGTCTGGAAACCGTCCTCTTATGACGATAGCAAGATCGTCCGCATACCCCAGGCACTGAATACCTTCATCAGAAAGCCTTACTAGAAGCGTGTCTACTAGAATTGCCCACAAAAGGGGCGATGAGAAGCCTCCTTGAGGACAACCTTTTTTCCTAGATTAGCTGCAAACCACCCGCAGATAATGGGTTCAACCCCTCTTCTTTCCATACACCTTGTTATAGATATTGGAGAGGCGTTATTGAATGTTCCCTCTACATCCAGAAAAGTAGCTACTGCCTCTTTTTGGGTATAAATCGAAAAAAAATCGTTCCTATGAAAAAATTGTTGAGGACGAAAATTGTAGGAAATTTAATTTTAAACAACTTTTGTGATGACTACTTTCCGTGTAAAATTGAGAATAAACGAGTTATTCAATAGACAAGAAATAATCAAGATGGCGGATAGAGCACCAAATCTGGTACCCCAACTTTTTGAATTAAGACTACCAGTGACCCCTCCCAACGAATTCCGGAGGAAAATTGCTGCTAAAAATTTTGTAAATCTTGGCCCGGTTTTGAGCTAACCCGACTGGGCTAAAGTATCAAGCTAGATTTATCGAGGTGTAGTGAAAATTCTTAAAATTATTAAAGCACAAAAACTTATTTAGTTTAATATCATGTGTGAACTTTGAGGATTTCACAATTATGCACACAGAATGGGGAGTTGTAAGAAAATGGGTTAATTTAGTTATGTTATACAGGGAAGTTCAGCGAAGCACATACCATTTCCTTTCGTCCTTTCGTCCATTAATATCAATGATGTTCAAATTTTTATTTGTATATTGTGTCTTAAAACGATGCAATGATGTTGTGAAATAGTTGAAAACCTTAAAACTCATCTATTTTGTGATGTTATATAAAGTTCATCATATTTAGCCAAAACTATTTCAAAAGTTTCTTATTCTATGATACAAATCCAATTCTATGAAAAACGAGTAATTTTGTTATGCAATGATCTGTAGTGTGAATTGTAGTAAATAATCCGTCCTCGACGTAATATAAAATTAACATTTAAGAGGATTTTGGAATGAGGAAATTTTACAAAATAATTTGCTTATTGTTTGTATTTGTAAAGGATTCCAGTACACGAAATTGTTTCCTGCTGACCGAAGTAATTGTTACTCTTATTTTCTATGTTTTGACTTTTAATCCCCCCGATTATTGTTGCTTTCGTTTATTTGGGCTTCAAGCACTTGTGCGTGACGCCTCAGTCGTCACGACTTTTAAGCAAAACGAACACGATTTTTTAGGATCCTCAAAACCACTTGTCATGTGCCAATGATAATGAATTTCCTGTGTTGTTAGAAGAACAGTTTTCAATTATAATGTTGTTGATAATATAATTTTGCATATTTAGATATTTTTAGTAAGTTTTAAATCGTAATCGGCACAATCTTAACCTTTAAATAAACGTCAAACCGGACAAACGTCAAATATTTAATGTCCGTGGCTTGAAGCTCATACTTTTAGGTATGTGCTTGAGGGGTAAGGGGAAGGTGAGACTAGGCGTCACGTCCGCTAATAAACGAAAGGAATTCAGTCACTACGAGCTGCTACTAGCAGCCAAAAGTGAATGATCAAAAACGCTTTTAAACAGGCACGATTGTCACTATCTGAATTATCCCTGTCAGTTTATAGAAGAACTACTCATTAGGATTGAAATGATCAAAACAAATACTTTTATCAAGACCAGCAATTCTATTTGCAGCTCTAAATATTTCAAAGCAAATTAATTTTTTTTTAGGTGTCCTAAGCAAACCACACAGACCTTTTCCTAAAAATCAACTTCGACCTTTTCCATAAATTGTGGATTCTAGTGTTCAAATTCTATCTGAATAAAAATTCAGAAACTATCAGAAACCGTCAGAGGCATGCACATTAAAAAAAGCGTTCGTAAAAACAATTTGGCAGTTGGTGATTCCAAAATCCTTTGTTCGAAGAAAGAAATTTGAGGTTTCGGATCAGTTGCCAACTATCAGAATAATTTGCTGACCGGGATCAAATTTTTAGTTTGAACATGAGAACATGCGTATTCTGATGCTATGGAAAGCTACAAATTTTTACTATTTTTCTATTTTAATGAAAAAAAAACATGGAAATAGCTAACCAGTCAGTTCCTTTTGAAATAAAACGTAAGTAAAATAATTTGTATGCTGTAATACCGGACGTTTAAAAAAATCTCTGGTTTCTTATTAGGATGGCCAAAGAATGACACACACATTACAAAATTATTTTACTTATTCTTTATTTTTTCCAGCTCTTCCTCAAGTGATGATGAACTTTCAGTTCATTTTCATCAAATATATCACTGTCAAATTGTCAAAATTTTCCACCCGCTCGTACAACAAAAATTGCCAATCGATTTACAACGAATCACAAACGGAATTTCAGAGTTTGACAAATTTCCAATCGATTGGAAAATTTCCTCTACGAACAAACCTAAAATATACCTACTTATAACATTTTGCCTTTTTTGGAAGAGATAAATCGATTAGTCATCAAAGAGGAGAAAAATATATGGAGTTCAATTTCGATCCCTATAACATCTCAAAAATCCTCTTCTGTTCAAAAAAGTGAGTCCATGAATGTCATTTTATGTCGAATTTTCAGTGGTATGATATATCCTGTAGTCTCTTCGTTTGGGTGAGGAAATGATGTATCATTTAAAAGTAATCAATTCACGATTGGAGAAGCGAAACTCCTTGTATGGTTTTGTTTTATATTTTTAACAAAATCTGAAATAGTCCAATAAATTATAAAACTTCAAAACATGAACACAAAAACTAACGGTTACTTGCAAAATATTAAATATTCATTGAATTGCATTCAAAATTTGTAATAAAATGTCCCCAAGTTCTAAATGGATTGAAATAAACTTTCAATAATACTTGCTATTCAAATATTTATTGGATCTTTTGCTAATAGAAATCACTAAAAATGTATCACCTGCAGAGATTTGAAACATGTGATCTACTACTGAAAATTACTTGTAATGGAATCCTTTTAATTAGCGCAGAGTATCTATAAACTAACTCTTCCACAAACTATGATAGTGGCTGAATGGTTCAGGTTCAAATCGACGGTTCTAATTAACAGTGCCATTTAAACATATAAGCTGAGGAACATTTAAAAAGTTTATTCCGAAGAAAATGATGATGATACCACTAATGAAAAATAAGATCTACATGTTTGGATGATACAGTTTTCCAAATAAATTGGCAATAGTATTCTACACTGTAGGGTTCTGAACAATAAATGAATTTAAACATAGTTACACTATCGATAGTCAACAAAGGTGACGCTGATGACAGCTGATCAAAAACAAGAAGGTTCAATGTTGACACCGTTTAAAACAGAACCGTCTGATGTGAGGTCGAGGGTTTGAGTGCCATACACTTTTGAAAATGAATATATGTCTTAAAAGTAAAGTGAAACATTTAATGTAGTACCAATTTTGAAGAAAAATTTATAAAAAAACTTTCCTTAATACGCATTGGACCATAATAATTATAATGCCTTTTATTTAATTGAAGTACCAATTTGGATTAACCTCACTTTATAGATATTAATTAGAAATCGTTTATCTTCTTTTTAATTACTTTGGAAGCACAGAGAGTATGCTGCCTAGCTAATGAATTAATAATGGGAGAATTTTATACTCCAAACAATTTTTTTATTGAAAAGTAGTAGATTATAACTTCTAGCAAGGTGATGTGACAGATTTATATTAAAAACTTATTCAGTGGAAAGAGTTAGTTTACACGATTTCTGTATAACTTTTGGTCTAAATCGCAATATTGTACAGTCTAGCAGAAATGGCTATAGAATTGAAATCGGGGCATCACGACATTAGTTGGATACAGGACACCACATTAAAAAATTTTTTTGCTCGGCCATAATGAACTGGTCATATAAAAAATAGATATATATATACAAACAGACAAATATTATATATATATATATATATATACAGGTGTAATTTGCATTTAAGTTATCTTCTGTATTTGGTTTAATATTAATTTACTACACGTTCATTGAAGTATTTGTGAACATAATTACCATATTTTGAAGACAAAGAAATGTAGGGTCAAAATTTGTGACTTAAATCATGTTGAGTTTATTGCATTTAATAATGGATGGTGTATTTGTTGGAAAGAAACAAAATAGATTGTTATCAATGATTTGTTGAAAGAGAAAAATATAACATTGGTATGAAGATGTCCCATATTTTAAAGCCTCTTGAGATTCAGTGAGGAGGAGACACTAAACTTGTTGTTTAAGATTAAACTGGAAATTTCACTAAATTTTCAACAATTGAATATATTTTAATGATGATCCCAGGCAAAGCCAAGAAATGAACAGTTTCTTGTACTGTAGATAGAATACTAGAATACTCACTTCTTGGAAATATTGCATCAATTGCAAACAAATCATTACAAACTTCTACTGTGACAATAGATCAATGGATGTTCGGCCAAGAAGAAACACCATCTATTGTAGTGCAATACAAATTTACACAACCTTTGAATTTATGTGAATATATTGACAAATGACATTTTGAATTAAAGAATTTGGATTTGTTATTACCTGTGAATCTCAAATTAGCGAAGATGTTCGTTCAGATTTATCATTTTCGGAGTGTTTTGTTGTAAGTATGTAACTTTATTTTACTTTTCTTCTATCGCGGCTGAATATGCCGATAAATACAATATACCTAAATTATGTTCAGGAGAGTTTTGTTTTTATATTTGATTTGTTCTGTACTTGCGCCTTATATATCAAGTCTTTTCATGAGCCATATAAGTCGAAATTAACAGTATATACCTTTGATTCACACATCACAGATAGGTATGTAAAACTTGTATATGTTACACAAGAGAGATACCTATACCTAATTAGAAGTCATTGTAGATATTCGGGACTTCACTAAACTGAACCCATACGCGTGCTAAACATTTGACAGAATCATTTAAACATATTGTCTAGGAATATAGTCGAAAGTATAGTTTGTTCGCTTTTTAGTAACTATTGCTTAAATATTAATACAGCACCACACACTAGAGATCACATATGGAAAGCAAGCCAGGGGGTCAACTATTGACTATACGTTAATTTGAAAATACGTTACATAGCGAAAGCTACTATAGCCTTACCATTTGTTTGTGAGTCAGTCGTAACGTATACGCTTGAAAGCGAATGCGCGACGTGGCAATACAGCAAAACGTAAGCTGATTTAGTTATTCTAGCCTTGAAAAGAAGAAAAATTACGGAATTATGAATAATCATATATCATCTGACATTAATGACAATCAAATTAATCGTATTTTTTATTTTTGTTTGCAGTTTAATAATTAGGTAAAGTTCATTCACGATAACTTAGCAATAAAACATGACATATGTTTCACATCGTTGCCACGTTATGATTTTTTTCCATCAGTTGGCATAAAATTATGTTGATAAATTGTTTATTGTATAAGATTACATCGAACTCAAAAATAAGAGCAGAAATTATAAAATTTTGATGAGGAAATACCTAAATTTCGAGATATCCAAATTTGGAATCATGAGTTTAACTGAAAAATGCACATGTTGAATTGCGTCGTTATCGCAGTATTAAGTAACAAAATGTATTTATTAAAAACCTACATCTCTCACAGAAGTAATAGAAATTAGCGGTCCACCGTTATCTCGTTATCTCTCAAAATATGATATTAGGGATGCTGCTACCATCTCCTTGCAACTACTTGATAAAGACTCATGCATTGCATCAGAGTGTTCAATACTCTTTTTTAAATAGTTATGAAAATAACAGATTATAATTCACACAGTAAATAACAAACTATAAAATGCGAATGACAATGACAAACCATCACAAGAAATAATGATAAAATTGTCTGATTTTGACAACATAAGTCTGGCAGCCTCGGACACGGCAGCCAACTTTTTAACCGTAACTTCCCTCTTTATATGATTAATTATTCCATTCACACTTTGGATATTTAGATTTTGTTAAGTGGCTGCAATTGTAACTACAAATGTCAAAATTGCAAACTTATCGTAAATTAACCATATAGTTAGTAAATATGTCAAAAGAAAGTGATCGAAACTTTTTAATAAAATACTTTTCCGATAATTCCGAAATGTATTTGGTTATGTTCAGCTTGCTCTAAATTCTGAAGAGGGCATGTCCACGACAGTTGACAGTTGACAATAATGACAATACCTTGGTGGTAAAACAATAAACAATCGACACGATGAAAAATTATCAAACAACAAATAACAACTATTAACCTATATTATATATTATTAAATATGCCAGCTCAACAATTAAAATAAATTTAGAAGTACACTGAAGCAAAACCAACTAAACTCAAACACGATCTATCATTATAAATCAACATATAACCTCAGTACCTCACTATTAAGTACCACGTGTTCTGAACGCTTTGTTTATTGTTTCACTACCAGGCAGCTTGTGACATCACGTGGACATGCCCTATAGCAAATAACTGCATTAATTCTTCCATCGCTTTGCCTGAAAACCTGATTGTTCTTCTAATCTATATTTTCGTCGATTATTATATATTTTAACTGTTTACGTATCAGAGAATAATAATAATATGTAGGTACAATCAGGGTAGAGGATCTCTGAAGCATACAATCACAATGACAGCAGGATGACGGCCAAGCACTCGATACGTAGCGAAGGTTAATATCGTACATTAGCAAAACTCACGTATGACCAAAAATCGTATTTTCCATGATTTCTAACGATATTATGCTCTTCGTTTCATAGCGAGTGGTCAAAAATTGACCCCCAGCTTAAGTTTTCCCAACTTCTTCTATACCATATTGGAAGGCATTTAAAATTTCTGATGCAGGGTGGGTGAGTACCTACATTTAGCTAGTATACAGAATCAGTTGAAGGGATGACTAATTTACCGAATTACTTTTTCACCGTCCGTATTCACCAGATTTAGCATATTGCTACTATTGTGTTTGCAAACTGAAAGTAGTGGTTAATTTGGATAGTTACTGGGGTTATAACAGCGGTGCGGAACAATAGGTACAGCCATATATTGTAGTTTGAATTCTGCATTTCCAGTGCATTAACATGATCGTACAGAAGCTTAAAACTATAATTTTTCTCAGTTAAACATGCTAACTTTGCATGTTTAAAAGACATAGAATGAGAAAATTAAGAATATAGCCTATGTCAAAACAACCAATCTGAAAAATTCAGTTCACTTTTTAAAATCTTCTTCGTACCACCTATCAACAGTGGATGGCAACAGTGATTATTAAAATCGAAGAGCCCCGCAAAAAATTTATGGAAAATTGTTCCAGGTAAAATGACCTATAGTTTTAGTATGATGCTTTTGCCATTCCGATTAAGGGGTTGAAATCCCGTTTCTGGGCTTACGAAAGGATAGTAAAACTCTGGTTTTCCTCATAAGGGAATAACAGGAGCAGATATTTCAGAAACTTGGTGTTATTGAAATTGAGCAAAAAAATAATTCGGAATTTCAGATCCCGGTCCTTAATAGCTGAAAAAAAAGTATGTCTCAAGAGCTGTATTCGTAATTGGAAATCAATCACTACCCACAAAAATGATATAATAATCTAATAATATAAAACAACAATATCTGTGATTCAATCAAAGGTTTATAAAGATTCAAATCGCACATAAACCGCTTACAAATATATTATTAATATAATTTAAATCGTTTGTATCTTTATTTTTATCCTTTTCATGTACATTTTTAACAGAATGGATAATGTTGGGTGCTTTCGGTAAACAATATCGTAATCCTAATTAATAAAAGAAAAGACGCGAAGAGAATCTTGTGTGTCCCTGGCTGAAAGCTTTAATTATTACCTATACCAACGCACTCTTTTCGCACTTGTAAAATTCAAGCACTTAGCTGTGATTTTGATTGTGAGATATACAATGAATGCATGTTTTCTTACGAGCTTGAAATATTAAAAGAATGAAATCTAGATTTACAATCATACATTTAATGAGGTGATTAACTTACCCACTTTTAAACCGTTTGTTGTAATTGATTAATTTTGATGATAGTGTGTGATAAACAACATTTGCATTCTGTAAACTCTATAAAAGCTAGTACTGGAATTTGTGATACTGTCACATTGGAGAAAAGCCCATTCCTTTTATAATAATTGATTGGAGGAATGTATCATTGCTACAAAACTTAGGTTTAGTGTGCCCCTCTTTTGTTTTCAGATGAGGCAGAACCTCTGATCATGTTCCTCCTATAAAGTGATAAAATTTCTTGGTTGTTTCCTATTTTTTCTTTCCTTAATTGAATTACAATTCTTGACTTTCATGCTGCACAGGTGTTGATTGGGTTGCTTTATGAAAAACCACTTATCATTTTTAGTTGGTCTTTGCTAGAACTTTAACCGGAATATAGTAAAGTTCCCATGATATATTTTTAACTGGTTGAAGCCTGGAAGGCCTGCCTAATGATATGCTGTCTTTTTATTCGATACTTTTCAGTTCCGGCCTGGAAGAACCTTCCTGACCTTCCTGACCGCTGCCTTCCTGGCTAACTCATACGATATTCCATTTCCATGTCCGCCAGAATCCCTTATTCGTTAAATTTCTCTAGATTGTTCCAAACTATCTTCGGGTTTATATAACGTATGAACTCAGCGCCTTAACGGCTGCTATTTAAGAAAATCGCGGTTTTCCGCCTACGAAAGTACCTATCCAAATAAAATTGTGCACATTCATCTATTGCGTGAATTCAGTCCTGAAAAAATCTGGTTGAGCTTCCCATTGGCATAGAGGTCATCACAAACTAGCTTCTTGAAATGGGAAGTGATACAAAAACAACTAATCAGATGTACTGGAATTACGTGCCAAAAAAAGAAAACAGCAAAACTCCTGATGAAACCCTCAGTAGTTCTAATTAACGAAATACTAGCTAAGCACAGGTCAAAAAGAAAAGTTACGGGAACATCGGTAAGTGTACATTAAGGAAGCGTATATTCAAAATGAGGAAATAGCCTGCCACATACCTACGGATGCAAAGTAGGTACTCAATGGATATGATTTATTCAGGAAGATCTAATGGGAAGAATTTTAAGTCTAATAAGAAGAACCAGTCTCTTCACATAAGTACAACCAAGAATACAAAGAGCCTGAAGACCGAGACGTCGAAAACTTGAAGCTTCTAACTGTATCTACATGATTTACACTTGATGGTCACGGCTTTTCTCACTTGTACCCAATACTATAGTTACCATGAACATTTTCATCGATGTTGTCAAGAATTAAGGTCAAGTCTGCAGAAATTGTAGAAGTGGAAAATGGATGCCACAACACTTCGGGATGAAATTTTAACTGTATTGATACTTTTGGAGGCTTTTTAAAAGAAGTTTATTGGTTATCTAGTGGACTGGAGTTTTCAAGATATAAAGATGAAAATCTATTTCCCACTCAGTTCACACCGTGTTGGTGCCAATTGTTTTTTGACAACTGGTCGGTCTTCCATAACACAATATGGGTTCCAGCTGCCAAGATTGCAGTTTCGCAAATTGTTAAACAGATTCCAGTATTTTCGTTAAACTGGGATTCCTTCACTTGAATTTTCATAATAATGCTAAAACTACGAAGCAATGTTTGTTAAAGACCATTTTTATTAGTAGGTACCTTTCATTTACATGACTATAAAAAAACGATTTCAGTAGTTTTGAATCACCTTTATTTCGTGGGAAGTACTATGAGCGAACACTAATTTGAAATATATTCATCTTTATTTGTGGCAGTTGTATAGAGACTTGGTATTTTTAAAATGACATATGCAAATGTTGCTTATCACTTTTTTAAATTGTTTAATAAAGCTTAATTAGATATATTTCTTATGCATACTGTCTCTTATCTACTATAATAGCAACAGGTATACAGCCCATGACCTGTAAAGGCATCATTATTTTAATTGGTAGCCGTTTTCTCCATCGACTTTAATGTCAAAAGAAAAGTAGAATGAGGCTAATAGCCTAAGTCCAAAACTTTCTAAACGACGATACAGTGTACATTGAAAATCATATTTGGAAAATAATTAACAAATGAACTATCGCCGTAAAATACCACTAATGTTTTTAACATCTACTAAGAAAGCAAAATCTTTGACATAGGGGAAGTTGGGGCAAAGTGGTCACCTTAACAAAGCCTTCCTATA